>JAQFVV010001177.1:0-98646 GCA_028023455.1 Epiperipatus broadwayi
ACGCCACCTATCGGCAGAAAAAGCGTCGTCTGCTTTTGAGGCCCCTACCCTGTATGTTCTGTGTGAAAACACAGAAACAGCGCCTCTAGCGGCGACAGTACAGTCTGCAAACCACGACCGTTTTGCCTTATTTATTCAGATTATCTAAATAATTCATCATGCTAAATTACAGGTTAGAAAACTGTGGGTAGCAATTAAGAGAAAAGAGAGAATAATTCACAGGATTTACTAATTAGAAGTCAAAGTTGCTAATAGTATAGCTAATTGATGTAGCAAATAGAAACTTATTTGTTATAATCTAATTTAAACTTTTTTTTTTTGACAATATTCATTTTGCTCAAAAGTGGAAACATTTAGATAAGATTTTAAATACCATTACAAAAGAATTTTTTTTATGAACTTAAAATTTAATTATTTCAATTAAAAGTACATTTTTTCCTATTATATATAAAGTAAATGTTTTTTTTTTGTTTTGTTTTTTTAAGTACAGTATTCAGAAAAATGTAAAAAAGAGAGAGGACAAAAAAAAAAAACACTCCCTTTGAGAAAAACAATTTATTTTCATTTGTGGAACCCTACGAACTATTATCTAAAAAAAGAAATGAATCTTCTTTTTAAGCATTAAACATAAGTTAAAGTTTGTTTCTTGTCCATTAAACTGAATTTAAAACCAATACTATAGCTGTCCAATATTAACATTACTTTTAAAAAAAATTATACATACTTCTGAAGAGTATAGAGTTGTATTCGGTTTAGGTTATGTTTTTAGTAAAAAAAAAAAATAGAAATATTATTTATTACTAAATCATTTTATTTATCAATAATAAACATTATTTCAGTACTGTTTACTGGGCTTTTGTTTCTATATAATTCATTAATGGATCTTATTATGTTACTTATATTATACTAGATTGTCATTATTTAGATGTTCAAATCACTTTTACTATGATTAAAAGAAGTCTCATTTTCTGCATCTTAGAAGTGCATACATTTTATGTCAAATTCTACAAATGGTGTAGTGGTTAATTGATCTGACTCATAAGCTTGGGTTTAGAAATTTGTAGTGTAAATCACTGTAACTATTAAATATAAGCAAATATAAATCTCTGAATTTGCACTCCATTGGTTAACATATAAAAAGATACACTATCAGTATATATATATATTTTTCATATGTCATAGCATCAGCTGGGAGGTGAACCCACAACCATCTGCAACCAACTACTTGCTTGCAAGGTAGCTGTGATGACCTCTTGGCTAACAAAGCTTGACACTATCAGTATATTTGAAAGATAAACTAACAGTTGTAGGTATGAATGATTTTTAAACAAAACAATGATAACATTATAATATGAACAATCTGGCATTTGTTTTTGAAGTCCTATCCTAAGAAAACCTGTTGTGAAGGTGATGTATCATGAAGGAAAAACAAATAAAGAATCTATATCAGACAATCAGATAAATTAATTAATTGAAGTGATTATAAAATCAGAATTTCAACAACGTAAATTTATTTTAAATGTTTTAATATTTTCACTAAGTCTTCATTGCTCAATTAAATATAACATTCCTGATAAGGGCCTCAGATTCAGCTGAAATAGAAAAAAAAATTAGAATAAATTGTTTTAAAAAATGGAAACAAAAAAAGGAATGGTATATTATAGTTTTAAAAATAAATAAAAAATTAATATAAAAAAATATTTTGTATATTAAGCATGAAGTTGTAATTAATAATAAATATATAAAATAATTGCCAAATAATAATATTTTTATGTTTTATTTCTTCACAGTTTATAAAATGTAGCCATTCTTGCATAACATAAAACTTACTTTAATATGGTTTATGTAAACAAAGAGAGTAAATTGCCCTCTCCCAAGCTATGACTTAGAAGCACTCTAAATGTTGAACAGAGCATCAAGAATAGAATGAATCCACCTATTCTTGATTGCTCTGATGTTTATAAGCATACCTTTGTGAACATTGTTGGTAATTCAGAATGAAATTAATTTATCAAAAAGATGAAATATGGCACTTAAGAGTTATTAAACTCATAATTATAAAGGTTGTAGACAGCATCTCACTTTTAACATTTTGATTGTAATAATTAAACGATTTAATATGTAAACTTTAAATAAGATGCTGTCTCCGGCTTTGTATAATTAATTATGAGTTTAATAACTATTAATTTCCTGATCGACTGTAATGAGAAACTTGACATATGTATTAGTTTACATTACGGTTTGACATCTTTTAGAGGAAAAGGTAAGATGCTGCCATCTATTGAATTATTTTAAATAAAAATCAATAAAATGACCATTTATGTCAAACAAACCAAAGCACTTCTCACATCTTTTCTTGAATCTATTGGTGTTGAATTTTGTAAACAAAGAAAATGGAAAAGCACTGCTTCTCACCATTTTTCTTGAATCTTATTGGTGTTGAAATTTTGTAAAAAGAAATGGTGCAAAAAGTAAAGAGTTACGAATAGTTTTTGTTTTATTTTGAAAATGATAAACGAATGTTTAGAGCATTTTAAAGAATTTTTGATGGAAATAAAATTATTTTCATAATATGCTAAAATAAATATTATTTTACAAAATAGTTAAGATTTTAGAAGAATTATTTATTTATTGCAAAGTGGGAAGTAGAAATCATAATGTGGAATTGATGCTTGACTTTCTTTTCATTTCAGCCGTAATCAAAAATTTTTTAAATTATAAATCAAAATTTATTTTTGAACAACTTTGTTCACTTTCATAATCTGACAAATTATTAATATACTTTTTACAAATGAAACTAAAGTGAATATATTAGTAAACGTCAATATCTTTGAAAAATTGACACATCAGTTTGTGAATTGGCCAATTAAAAGCCTTGATTTTTACCTCCTGCGGTGAATGATATAATCAGCGGTGGAAGGGTTAAGTGCCACATTCCATCTGGATGATAAATTAATTTTACTCTGAATTATTAACAATGTTGACAAAGGTATGCTTATAAACATCAGAGCTACCAAGAATAGATGGATTCGTTCTATTCTTGATTCCTCTATTCAACATTTAGAGTGCTTTTAGCCTGGGGGAGGGAAATTTACTCCCTCTATTTACATATACATTAAGCTATGTTTAATTTAAAGTTTAATATGGTTTATAATAAACAAATATTTCTGTCTTATCATTGCTTGATAATTTTTATAAAAACGTATGGTACAATTTGAATATTATAAGTTCTTATAAACTGCAAATGTCTCTGTCTTTTAAGATACTTACAAAGGACTTCCATAGTGCTTGGAGGACCCCACCTAATCTCAATGAAATATTAAATAATACAAAATTTTATACTAATATTGATAATAAGAGTAATGATATGTATTCTATTTTATGTCAGCATTCTGTTTATAGTGCTGTAAAGACCAATATCTTCAGCAACAAATCACACTTATAATAAAGCTAATGATTACTAGATGATTTGGTTTATTCTGCTTTTTATACCCATCAGTCTTTTACTGGTCATATTTTTCATCCACAATCTTTTGAGATATTAATACATGAGACATATGATAAAAACCATACAATTTAGGAATCATATGTAATCAAAAATACTTTTTATATGGTAAACTTTAAATTGGCTAGTTTTTCTATTAGTTCATCCTGGTCTACATAATAGCCATTTCAGCATTTATCGATTAGTTTTTGCATAGTTTTTTTTTTTTGCCTTGATAAGAATTTAGGTTGGAAACACTAGGCATTTATTAATATTATATAAATTAGTAGTATTTCTATAACAACAGTCATGTTGTTTTTTATTATTTTAATATACTGTAGTTTAAAATCTAATACAGTTAGAACTTCCAGGAAATCATTTATAAAGTGCTTTTTTTTTTTTTGCTTTTGTAAGGAGAAAACCTTGCTATCATATTTATATTTCATTTAATAAAAAAGAAGATTTCACAATTTTCTTTACAAATATGGTCTATTTATTTTAGTATATTTTTTTTAAATCGTGTAATGCACATTTCTTCTTTTCAGATCTTGGTTTTTTTTTTAATTTTCCAATGTTTCAACCATATTTTATAGTCATTGTTAAGGATTATAATCTGTTTATAAAGAATTTCCAAAAATAACATAATAAAAATACTTTTTCATATAAAGGATATAGATACATATAAAAGAAAGGAAGGAAGTTAGGAAAATATTTTTATTAAGTTATTTTTGGAAATTATTTGTAAATAGATATTTGTAATTTGTTTGCCTTAATGTTTCAAACATTGGCTAAGTAAAGATTTATTCCATATATTAATTTCGTTGATAATAGTTGAATGTGTTTGTTGCTGGTGAAGTCGAATGAGTCCTGTGTATCTGGCTTCACCAGCTGAAAACACTCCGTTACTGTCAATAAAATTAATATACGAAATAAACCTTTACTTTGCCAATGTTTGAAAGGTTAAGGCAAACCAATTACAAATAGTATAAAGAAGAGGAGAATAATCTAAATATTAAATAGATATTTGTATATATATTTATTGATAAGAATAATCCTTGATAATGATCTAAAATAAAGTCAAAATGATGGAAAATTAATAACAATAATAATGTTCATAAAACAAGATTTGAAAAGAAGAAATTTGTGCTAAATAATTTTTTAAAATATATATATACAATAATCGTTTAACATGTGTTTTAGTGGTGTCTCACTAATTATTATGTAATACGTATATATATTGGGAAATCCCTATATATTATTTTGTTGGGAAATCATCAGGTTATCAAATTTATGCTGAAGCTGATTAAAAATTATGATTTTAAAATGTACAGTTCTTGAATGTGTAAAATTTAGAAGCTAAAAATAGCATGCAAAAGAAACATTTTTATTTACTAATGTTTAGCTGTAGTGATAAAAGAAAAATATACATACATTACCTGCATATATGCGTACAGATCTGTAAAACTGGAACCTAAAACCCTTTTCCATAATGTTTCTTAGTTGCTAAATGAGATTTGATAAGAACATGATCATATATATAGTATGATCTTGAGCCATTGTTTATGCACATTTATTTTATGCATTATAATCTGCTCTTTTGTAACCCCTGAAGTAACTCTTACAAGTAGTAAAGATTTTTCCTTAGATTCAGCAATTTCCCATTTGTTGATCAATCATTCACAAATAACAATTTTGATACATTTTTCCCCAGTAAGAATATTTTTTAGAAGAAAAATTTTAAATCTCATGCAGTAAATACTCTTTGCTCTCTATTTTTGAAAACATTATTGACAAGAATAATGGTTTATCAAGTACAGTTATAAGAACTCACTTTCAAATATTTTGTTTTTTAAAAAAGTATAGAATAACCTTTTCATATTCTAGAAGAGGTTTCTGAAATTTTAGGCAATAACATCTGTAAAATATTAGTATCATTAAGTTCTACTCAATTATTTCATTCTCTTGTAATCATTCTTAGCATGCGTTTTCTCTCTTATTCTACATATAAAACTACTGACAATCAAATAATTTCAATCTTTGCACATCCTGGGGGGGGGGGGTCTCAGTATATGAATATGATTTGTGCTAATAAATTATTTATTTTTTGTTTTTATGAACATGCTTTATTTGTCCAATTAAAAATAATAAACGTAGATAATGTTATTATGATCAACATAAAGTAATTTAAACAAAGCAAAACTCTCTATACAGTAGTGCCACTCTGTGCCAACCAGAGTAATCAATGAAATGCCAGAAGGCTTGTGCATAAAATCCCTATCTAATGCCAGAAAGCTTGTGCATAAAATCCCTATCTAATGCCTACTCATCCAATGAGTAGGCATTAGATAGGGATTTTATGCACAAGCCTTCTGGCATTTCATTGATTACTCTGGTTGGCACAGAGTGGCTCTATTGTTTGGAGAGTTTTGCTTTGTTTATAAACAATTATGTGCTAGTATAAGAGATAGTGATCATGTGATGCTTAATAAAGTAATTTACCACACCAAAATATATATATTCAAAATATTTTAATCAGGTGCAACAATTTTAAAAATAAATCTAATCTATTAAATTGCCCAATGTTGGAGAAAGAATGTCTAAAACAGTTTAGCATATGGATAGAGAGACCGATTTATAAATGAAAAAAGAAAAGATAGAAGCTCAATTTGATTAATGAGTGCTTAAACATCAGATGATGTCTAGAGTAATCGATTACATGATTGTTAGTAACATTGGAAAAAGTGTCCATGAATTATTTAAGTAGACACAGTAATCACCTACAAATAATTAGGTCATACTTTGTTTTAAAATTAAAATATTCTGGTATATTATAATTTATTTCTGTAACTATAACATTATTGTCGAGCATTGGTGGTTGAGAGGTCAGCGACAGCTGCTTTTCAAGCAATTATCCCGGGTTAGCGGGTTCGCTTCCCGGCCGATGCTATGACACATGAGAAAGAAACTATAACATTATTTACTTCATTATAAAAGTTTTGAATATAATTATGCAAACTTCATAATTGTTGTATAATAAAACCATTGGTATTCTTGCAAAATTAATAACAGCCATAATTAATACAGTCTTTTAAATTTATTTATATATTTTTAAATTAAGCTATGCATGAATACAGATCTATATTATAAACCAGTGGTCTTCAACCACCGGTCCGCGGCCTGGTGCCGGCCGTAGAAGTTTTTTGCTGGTCCGCGCTAGACTGGAGAAAGTTTTTAATAACAAAATAATAAGATTTTAAACTTTTAATTAATATAAACAATTTTTATTTATTTTTTTCATCGCACTTTTACCCTGATTAAAAAAAAAAAACAGAACAAAATCTAATCAGTCATACATAAATTAATTTGTTTTCTAGTTATCACAGATGTTTATGGGGGGGGGGGGATAGAATTAAATTTTTTATTACTTTTCTACAAAAATTCAAAATTGAGGAAAAAAAAGTTTTTTATTATATAAACTTCATATATATATAACTTCATCTAAGGCTAAGCTGTTTACATTTTTAAGAAAATTTATCTATAGACTTTTGCTAGTCCGCGAAACCTTATCCTTATTTTTACCGGTCTGCAGGTGTGAAAAGGTTGAAGACCACTGTTATAAACTATTCTTAGCTAAAAGGATTCTGGAGAGCTTTTGACCTGCAACTGCTAGTCAAAGCTGTCTTATCTTTCATAAATTACACAATCTCTTCTTTTTTTTTGCTAAAGAAAAAACTATTATCTACTTTAATAATTCACTTTTTTATATATATAGACTTACATAGAGTAAAAGTTACTTTATAAAAAATTTTATAACATACAATGAAATATTGTAAAGTTTATTATATATGTTTAGATATGTTAGTCAAACAGACTTTCACAGCATGACAAAGATCTCTTCAATAACTCCTATTAGGGAAACAGAAGCCGAGAAGATATTATTCAGAAGGTTACCAACCGTTGGGTAATGAGGATTTACGCGATCTTTCTCTTTCTAGCTAAGAATAGATAAACACTCATTTACTGACAAATATTGAATATTTAGAAGAATTTTGTATAAGCTAGATTAAAGTTTTACTCAGCCTAGATTCGAATCTAGATCATAAGAATAACAAGAAGTGCATTATGAAGCTCTTTTATATATATGCTATCCAATACACACAAACTCATGAAAACAAAAGCTACTTTCCCTAATCCATTACGTAAAAAAATCATAAAATGGAATGCCCATTTTAATTATTTTAATGTTATTAGATATAGTTTTATTTATGACTGCTAAAAATCTTTTTGAATTCACAAAAGTTTATTTTTACAAAGTTGAAACGAATAATTTAAAAGCACATTTTGAAATGTATAATACCGTTTCAGAAAATTAATGAAAATCAAAGTATTTTTGCATTTAAACTCTTCTAGTAATTAATAGAAAGTATGACTTTTTTTTTTAATGTCAATTTTTAAATTAAAAAAAAAAACATAAACTAAATTGCATTTACATTGATAAATAATCCTCAAGAGATGTCTGTTAAAACATCAAAAAAGAAAAAAAGGTTAAAGAAGGAGGAGGGGGTGAAAAATCTATAGAATGGACATTTTCTGAATTGTTGATGGCTTATACTTAAAACTCCATCCTTGTTCCTACTTAGCATTCTTGAAATAATACTGTTGCAGAAATGAATTTATGCTTCCAAACTCTAAATGCAAATACAATTGTCCAATCATATTTCTCACAAAATGATGCAATAGAAGCCCAGGGACCGTTTTCAAGTTTGTTTAACTTTTTGTAAACTGCTTTGTACTTCTAAAAACAAAATTATGACCACCACCATCATCTTATTGACCGTGTCTCTGTCCCCTGCTTCCTCTTTCAGTCAGAGTTCCTTGCAGTTTAATCAAAAGTTAGGCCTATATAGGGAAAAAATGACAGGGGGAGGGTTTCCAAAATTTCCAGGTCACGTCCACATTACAATCTAATGATCACAAATTCAGAGAGCCTCCACAAAGCAAACTATGATTAGGTTAGATGTTGCCGGCAATGGCTGTACCAAAGGCATCGGCAGCTAATTGAGGTCAAACAAATTTCATTGTGTAGCTCTTAAACCATTACAAAAAGACTACTAAATACATGATGAATGGACTGAGATTTTTAGGTTTAAAGTGGGAGCGTGGGGTGAGTATCTTTTTAATACAATTTCAACTTTAATTTACAATAAATTAATTATTTTAAATGATGAAAATTTCAGCCAACTGAAGTGAAAACTCGAGAGAATGTAGTATTACATGTTAAAAAAAAAGAGAAACGAAAGGAAAGAATATAAATAAGGAAAACAGTTTAACCCTTTTTTTACTATATGTAAAAATCACTGACCAATTCTTAGCTTTCCTAAAGAATTAATATTTATTATCATCAAAGTTTATTTTTACTATTAAATAACATTTTATTATAAATAAAATGGCTATCATAGTCTTATATTAATATAGTTTACAATAATAATATTATTAACGAACAAATTAAATGATTTTAAAAAGTTTGCTGAAGCAAAATTCTTGACAATAGGTGATAGTTATTATAATAATAATAATAAAATAAATAAATAAAAATATTGAATATTAAAAGTTAAACCAGCCAGTTAATAAAAATACACGAATTCAAAATTAAATTATTAGCTAACATCAAATTTAAAATGTACCACCAGTGAGTGATATCCCTACCAAGGTAGCCAATAATGAATAATGGTTACAAATATTTTAGACAGAGAAAAAACAAAAATATCTTCTCTAAAAAATTGAATGCTCCTAAATTAGTTTATATTTTATATAATCAAAAACATATTAAAATATTATTTTCAAGATAAAATTTATTTTATTACACTGTATCATAAATTATAAAAATGCCAAAATTTCCTCAGTTTCAACCATATTTTAAGGCTGTTATTACAGAGATCATTTATTAGTAAATAAAGGAATACAGAGAATAATAACATATCTATATTTTTTTAAAGTATATAATATACAATTTGTTTCTCTGAACATTTGTGATGATGGTATTTTAATTGTGTTTATATATTGGACTGTTTTTATCATTTAATATTAAGTATTGAATGTCTTTAGAAAAATTTAACTTATTCTAATTACATTCAACTGTTAGTAATAGCACACAGATTAGTATATGCACAATGTTTTAAGAAGTATTCTCCTCTTCTTCAAGTGTTGCTTACCCCGACCAGTGACGGTATTAGCCTGGGAATCGAAACTGAACCCTTAGAACATTACCTTAAAATTTAATATTCAAGAATGTAAGGATCCCGGTTCGATTCCCATGCTAATACTGTCACTGGTCAGACCAACAATGCCTGAAGAAGAGAGGAGAATGATATTTCTTGAAATATTGTGCATGTGTGCTATTACTAGCAGTTGAATGTAAATAAAGTTTAATTTTTTTAAAGTTTCAGTATTTAATATTAGATGATGGAAATAATCCAATATATAAACACAAATAATATACTTTTAAATTAATAAACTGTAAACCTTTATTTTTATATAGATCTGGATATAATTTATTGTTTAATGTTATTTTCTGTCATGTTTTGTCATTAATGGATAATCTCTATAGCAATGGTCATAGAATATAGTATAAACATTGAAAATTACTAGAGAATTTTTATGATTTATGGTACAGTATAATAAAATAAGTTTTGACAAGAATGATGAATTCTTCATATATCTTTCATGAATAAGATTATGTATCTATAAAGAAGTAAAGAACTGACATTTTAAAAGATTTAATGTATTATGGTGATTTTTTTTTTATATATTCTTAATTAAATTAACATTCATATTAATTTTGATATACATTTACTACAGCACATATTTTTATTATGAAACTTAGTTTGTGGTTATTTATTTCTTTATAAGCACATTTGACACTTATCACTTAAACTGTAGTAATTTACTACATGTTGAACAATGATAAAGATATGTGTAAGAGATTGTGGTCTGGGCCAACTGATGAGTGCTGCTCCAGCAAGAAATATGCATCTTGGGAATCGTATATCTTTTTCACATGTCTGGTCATATATTTATGATTACATCCCTCCACAAGGTGTTAAAAGCAGATAGAAAACAATTGCTACCTTGTGTGAGAGTATTGTAATGAAAATTACACTACAGAAATATTTATTTTTGGATCATCTCTAGTCTAATGAATGATTAATAAAAAAAATTTAAAGATAATTATCTGTATTACTATGCTAGGAAAAGCACTGAATATTTTTACCTTTTTCTCAATCATGGGTTGCTATCTGGTCATAACTTTGATTCTTCCATGATCAACATTGTTTGTTCAGAGCACGATGATCAAGAGCAAGTTTAAGAAAGCTTTGTCAATTACCAAAGATATTTACACTATCGATGGAAAAAGACTCCGGCACCCCGCTTTCTAAAAATGGCAATTATGGCCCCTCACTAGGGTGAATATTCACTTTTAAATATTCATCCTGATCTCAATCCAATTTATTATTCACCAATCTCATTATTTATGAATAACAACCCCCTCCCTTTTTATTATGCTATGATTTTGATACTGTATGGCATGGAAAATTCTTTTGTATTTCAAACCCAAACCTGTTTAGTCATTAAATGTTTTAACATTTGCTTATTCATTATAATATATTTGCACTAAATTGTTTTTTTAATATTGAGAATAATCAATCTGTCAAACAGTGGTTTTGTAGCTTCTGAAAATATATGAAAAGGGGTGGCAATATCAATTTTTACATTTGACTGTCAATTTTCCAACACAACAAAAATAAATTAGAAAGAATATATTTCTATTTCAACTTTCCCTTGCAATCATTTATTTTTATCTCAAGCAAAACCTGTGATTATTGATCTGCTTTCTACCTTTTATTGTTTACTTCCCTTAGAATGTTTAGAAGGTCAGTCTTTATAAGCATTCTTGGATCATCATCTTTGTTTTGGTCAAGATTTTAAACTGAAAAGTGCAATAATAATTTATTGCTTTGTAATGATATATTATACAATAAACAAGTAAAGTTGTTTGGCATATGGACGTATACATATTTAGGGATGCTTACTGCACATCAGAAGTAGTCTTACTAAATGAACTGGACAATGTGAAACATTAGTTAAATAGATTTAATGTAATACATTCTGTATTAAACAGATACTAATAAAGTCAAAGTATTTTTTTATTGCTAAAGTATCAATCTCTTATGATATAGTAGTTAGTGAATCCATATGTTATGTCTATGACTTAAAGTTTAAACCTGAACCAAATAAATTTTGAAAATTTTTCAAGATTTTTTTTTTTTTTTAGATGATTGACCCTTGGCCACTCTAGTCAGCCAAAACATATTAGTTTGTAAATCAATATCTAGCTATTATTAGCTGTAAAATAAAAATCTCTTATTAAAATGTGTTTATCAGATGAGGATGCTGACTATAAAAACAAAAAGTATTTATGTGATTCACTCATTACTATTTGTACTGAAAAGTCATGCTTATATGAATACTGTGCATAAGGTTTTTTTTGCTATATAATGAGTTCTTTGCACATTTAATAAGAACAATGTCATAATTCTATTAAATTCATGGATAACACTCTTTTAAGTCATAATAATGATATTTTGAACAGATAGAAGTATTTTGACCACAATTTGAATAATAATAACAAGAAGAAATTGAGATGATGGCGTTTAATGATATACCCAACCTATGTACTCATTTAGATTTGGATAAAGACACCCAGCTTAATGAAGATAAGCAGGCCACCTGGTGGAATACTTGGAAAAGATTTAAAATATGCTTCTGTGATCATTGTTATTCATTATAACAAAAATATTTATAAGAATTTGTAGAGTAGAAATTACTTCCAGTCATAGATAAATCAGAGATTCATTGTGGTTTAAGGAAATCAAAAATCATAACATATGATTTTGTTTACCAGACCAGTGTAAGAAAAGTATTGGTAACAAAGATGTGATTTATATATTGCTTTTATTGATTTGGTTAAAGCATTTGACTTAATCCAGTGAAAGGTTTCTGGCACCATTTGAACTTAATTGCTTAAATATGGTTTTTATACATAATATATAGCTTCTGTATGATGGAATGAGAGGAAGCATGGAAAATCTGAATCATTTAAAATTGAAACTGGTGTTAAGCAGGAATATGTACTATCTTCTCAACTTTGCTTTTCATTTTTATGACAGTTGTTTTGATGTAATTTGTAGGTGGTTTTCTGAAGCAGACATCAAGATTATTAAAGTCTGTTCATAATTTTTAATTAATGAAGTTAGGATTGGTTTTATAAAATCTTTTGCTTCTTTTTTTATATTTCCCCTTCCCCTTTTTTTGCTCCAAAATACAAAATTTTAAACAATTCAAACATTATAGTAGTTTTAAGATTCTATATCAATTCCAGTTAAATTAATATTAGACTTGATATAGAATTGTAAATTTATTTTTATTTGACTGCATTAGCCCAAATGCTTATGTTGGAAAATAAAATGAGTTTTTCAAGAAATTGCATGAAATATATTTATAAAATAATTAAAAGTTGCATACAGACAATGATGTCACACAATTCAAAATATTTTTGTATTTATATGGTAAAGTAGGGAAATCAATTGTACAGAATTTTTTCATAGTATCATTTCTTTTGTTTTTTCATTATAATATATACTCTAACTGATTGAGTTGAAGTTTGCAAAACAGATCTGGTGTATATATATATTAATAATTTTTATTAGTCGTTTATTAGACCAGAAATTATCCAATAATGAATAATATTTCTGCAATGAAATTTTCATGACACCATTGTCACGCAAGGTAGGGACTAATTTCTATCCA
Source organism: Epiperipatus broadwayi (assembly GCA_028023455.1). Classification (NCBI taxonomy): domain Eukaryota; kingdom Metazoa; phylum Onychophora; class Udeonychophora; order Euonychophora; family Peripatidae; genus Epiperipatus; species Epiperipatus broadwayi. The sequence continues at coordinate 13,352 of JAQFVV010001177.1, forward strand.
CTTTTAACACGTGGAAGGATGCCATGAAAATTACAGTACAGAAATATTATTCATTACTAGTGAATAGTTTGGATTATTCTATCAAGTCTTGATTTTTTTAAACACTTTTTAATTATGTAAAAAATATTGTTTTATTAATAAATTTTCATTTTACAAATTATTAAAATAATTTTTTAGAATCTCCGTTGTTTCATAAAGAGTTTATTTTTACTTTTTGAGAAAAGTAAATAAATTACATTTGAATAATTTTAAAATGTAATTAAAATAATAATTCAAGTTGGATTCAATTAATTTAGTTTAATTAAACATACATGTAGTTATTTTGTTTAAAACAAATCAAAACGTTTTGGTTTTTTTTTATTAATCACATTTTAAAAAATGTCATTATTATTATTATTATTTCCAACTCTATAACTAAAACACTGGTAACTGAATTTAAATCTTGTAATTTTAAGTTTATTAGCAGTTACTCATTCTTTAACCTGTATGAAAGGCCAGTAATTTTTTTTTATTGCAATAAAAAATGCCATTCAAAAACAAATTCTTCAATTAAATTAAGTTCAACAAATAACTTGCTTTAAAATAGCACTTTTTTTTAAAACAATTATTATTTAAGCTAATGGCTAAGATATCTGAACTGCATTTTGATTTAATACCCAATTTTAGTCCTATACTAGGGGATTTGAACACAGATTTTCCAAGATTCCTTGAGCTTTCCACTCTATCTTATACAACCTATACACATGTGAAAAAGGATAAATGATCAATGATATGGATGGATGAAAAGTTGGAGAGTGGAATAGATTGAATCCTGTCCATTAAAGTTTGAAGATCTATTATCTTAATATAAACTGAACATCTGAATATATATATGAGAGATGATTTAGACCAACTGATGAGGTTCAGCATGAAATAGGTATATTCAAGATCATTTATCTATTTCATTTATGTGTGGTCAGATGTATTGGTTATTTGAGGTAGAATGGGAAATGGAAGGGAGTTTGAAAGTCTGTGTTCAAATCTCTTAATACTACATTTAAACTCCAAGTATTTGAAATATGCTTGTATTTCAAAAATAATATATAAATTATTTCCTGGAGATTCCATGTAACAAAAATATAATAGCCAAATAGAAGCAATTCAATAACAAGCACTTTCATCAGAGCCTCTTTCTCAAATCATAAGAATGTGCATGATGAAACCTAAAATCATTATTCTTTTCCTTTGTCATTTTCTCCTCATTCTCAAATTCCACTGGTTGAGAAGCTTTAAAAAATATTTCATCCTCCAATAGCTTTTTCCAAATATTGTTAATTTTCTTTAATTCACACTTTTCATTTATGCTCTTAGGCCTTTTAAAAAACTATAGCTTCCTTTAGAGGTCTCTCATCATATTGTCAATTTTTGCCTGACTGTGTGTTTTATTAAAATTGACGTTGTGGTTAGTTAATTTAATGTGTGAATAAACGACTGATGAATTAGATTTTTCTCTAACTGCCAAAATGTGTTCTTCCTTTTGTATGTTTATTCTGTGATTGGTCTATCCAGTGTATGAATATAAACAAACCACATGGAATTTCATATATACCATGACACTCCTAGGAATTTTACTTTAGGGTGTGGGAATATTTTTTTTAAAGCAGTACCAATTTTATCAGTTACTCCCTTTATATATGTCAGAAGTCTTAATTTTTGAAGTATCAAAATCTTTTTTCTTATTATATAAAAAAGTCTTATTAATAATCCTGATCAAAGCCATTATGAAGAAGCACTTTTTTTAGTAGCATAGGTATCTTTGTGAAAATGGCTGTCATCACGAAGTCTCTTCTATCTAACAATGTCTTTGCCACTAAAAATAATTATGCTAGATGGTGATGAGAAGAAAAGTGTAGAAAATTGTAAATTTTCTGTATTTGGTACTTCAAAAATTAAGACTGTTTTGCCATATATAAATGGAGTAACTGATAAAATTGGTAGTGTTCTAAAGAAAAATTAATGAAATAGTGTCAAGCGTTGTTAGCCGAGAGGTCATCACAGCTGTCTTGCAAGCAAGTAGTTGGTTGCAGACAGTTGTGGGTTCGCGTCCCGGCTGATGCTATGACATATGAGAAAAAAGAAAAAATTAATGAAATATTTCCATGCTCTAAAAATAAAATGCCTTTGGAGTGTCATGATATATATGAAATTCCATGTGGAGTTTGTTTACATTCATACATTGGACAGACCAATTGTAGAATAAACAAAAGAAAAGAAGAACACATTTTGGAAGTAATAGAAAAATCTAATTCATCTGCCATTGCATAAATAAAAAGTGTGAATTAAAGAAAATTAACAATATTTGGAAAAAAATTATTGGAGGAGAAAATAACAAAAGAAAAAAATAACGCTTTTAAATCTCACCACACACATTTTTATGATTTGAGAAAAAGAAGCTCTGAGGAAAGTACTTGTTATTGTATTGAAATCTCAGCTATTTAGCTATTATATTTTTATTACACAGAAGCTTCCGGAAATAATACTATAAATTCATCATTTATCAATGAGACTATTAGAATTAATATATATATATTGAAGCAATATTTATATACATCTCATGTCTTAATTTAAAAATTCGAAGGAAAGTTTAAAAATAAATGTTTTAAACAATTTTAATAAATAAAAATTATATATATGTAATTTATATGCACAGATAAAAGTATATGGTATAATTAATAATAAATTTATTTTAAAAGTATTTTATAACAAAATGTGTGTGTTTTTGTTTTTATTAACAGTGGAAATGAAATTCTTAGAAAAAGTAATTAAAATGGTTGTAAACAGAGTAATTAAGTAAGTAGGTAACGGTCTGACATAATTTAGGCTGTTATTTTATTAATCTTTTTCAAATATAAAAAGTTGTAAAAGGTATGATTGGGCAAATCAATCTATGAACCAAAACTGAAGTCAGACATTGTTTATAACTAATAGATTGAAAGATTCAAATGGATGGATTCTATTTTTGCTGATAAGTCAGGTCAAAATGCTGTAAATAGAGATCATATATTATTATTCTGATTTTATTCTGCAGTGTGCTTTAAGTAATCCAGCTTATCGTATTTAGCTACTGTGTGTATTTATGTATTTTGGTTCCAGTGCCATGTAGGAGTAGAGATACCATCTGCTTCACTATGATCAATTGGCAGAGTGTAAGCCATAGTCCATCGCTGAGTCCAGAAAAGAAAATTATCAAGTAATGGAGAAACCTCTCGAACATTGTGTCCAGTACATATGCTGTATACACATAAACTTTAATTGTCCAAAGCTTTAGGGAGAAATCAGCTGTACCACCGACAATACCTGATGAATTTTGAACAATCATCAAAACAGATAAAGTCCACTGAAATATACTAATACCTAAAGAATGAATTCTAACTTTTATTGCTGAAAGAAATAAGCATGAATTTTAAAAGAATATTAAATATATTACTATTATTTATCTCCTCTCTAATGAAAATGTTTTAGTCAGTAATTTATGTGTATCAATTTACTTAATATCTACAGCATAAACAAAATTTGAATACAAAAGTAAATGCTTCGACTTCATATTTCAGAATACAAAATTAAGGGATGACTATGGATTTGCCACTGTGACTCCTATTTAACAACTTTTTCATAGAAGAACTTGAAACCTTAGCCATAAATACTACTTCATATAAACCTCTCTGGCTTTGCAATGTTGATGATAAATTACAACCATTCTGGTCACCCTTCAATTAAATTCACAATAGAATCAAAACAAAAATCGCCATTCTTAGATGTTTTTGTGATAAGACTTCCTCATGACAAAATCAAAACCTTAGTTTACAAAAAACCTATGTTCACAGGAAAATATTTAGCCTATACATTCCACTATGACAGCAATCTAAAACATAGAGTTAAACTAGAAAAGAGCAAAAGATTTTTTTTTTCAAAAACTAAACAAACTCGCATAAAGAATGATTATCCATCAGTTGTTATTAAGAAAACTTTAAGTAAATAACAAAAAATAAACATCAAAGTAAAATCCAGTTATAAGTACTGTACTACATCTATATATTCTGGAATAGTCAACAAATTTAAGAAAATTGATATTTTGTAGATGCAGTTTTGTTTTTCAACATTTCAAGTTTTATATCAGAACAGCTTTCTGAAGCTTTAGCACACTATAATGAATCTTAACTTCTATTAAACCTAAGTTTTAAGTGCTGAAAAACAAAACCTGCATCTACATAATATTTAAATGTGGAAGGATGTTTTTGGTGAAATCAATCGCCCTATTGAAAAGTCATTAAAAGGACACAAAATTATGTTTAGAAATGAAATGCATTGAAAGTAACATATCATGTGTTTTATTGGGGAAAAGACAAAAATATGGACAGAAAGGGAAAAGTACAAAGAAGAAATTTTTAAAGATCACATGCCAATTGCAATCAGCCACATATGCCAACTTAGTGCAATATTTCATAATGTTTGGAAACCACTCTTTAACCTTGCTATTAAAAACCTGAAGAAACTAGTAGTACTCTCATAGATAAGTATTTAAAATTTCTCCTGACTGTTGACTTTGATAGATTTGTCTAGAAGATTTTAAAATCACTTTAAATTCAATATTTATAAATCTAAGAGTCCCAGGTTAGATTACCATGTTAATGTTGTTACTGGTTAACACCTGAAGAAGAGAGAGAACAGTATTACTTGAATTTGTTTGCTAGGTTGAATTTTTCTAAAAACAGTTAATATTAGATGATGGAAATAAAAAATGTATTTTTATCATTGTCTTTTCAAATACTATTCCAGAAGATATAAGCCTATATTATGGATATTTTGTTGTTTTCCGGACATTGTATCTCTTAGAAGCAAGAAACACTTGAATGTCATCAGAACACTCTTCAAGCAAAAAAATAATTTCATTTTCATTGATTTTCTTTGTTGTGAAAATTATACCTGAACAAAAAGATTATTCAATTCTGTATGCTACGAATATTGCATTTTGCAATGTAGGTCATTGGACCATTTGCTCAGCTAATGCAGTCACTGCTTCTGGTTATAATTCCCTAAATAAGAAACTTTGATGCTCTTTACCAGACACTGTTAGCAATAGGAAAAAAACACATATGCTTCAATGTTAACAAGTAAAATTATTTGTGTAAGCATCAGTGGATAGTCATATGTCCATAGTGATCTGGTATTGTGCTTGGCATTAAAAATTTCAATAGATAATTGGTCAATATTATACATCAGATAACCAAGCAGAGATGGCATCTAATAGTATCAAGAAATGTCATTAAGTATTTGCTGAGTTCATTTGTAACAGATAATGCACTTAAGGACATATAATTTACTAGAGGACCACAAAAATATCAAAGTGATAAACCTGTAGCTTTTTTGGCATATCTTTTAAATATTTTAACTAATGATTGTCAGTTTCTACATCTCAAAAAACATATTGTCAATATTAAATGTTTTTGAAACAAATTCTCTTCAGAAAAACAGACACTCCAAAATGTATCATGCCAACTGAAACAGTTTGGATTATCTGGGTGCTTGCATTAAAAGCTATCTTACTAAAAACCAGTCAAGATAATTATTGCAAAATTAGTAGTAATATGAAAGCTAGTTTAGAGAAGTAGTTCAAGATATGATTTGCAGTTTGAAGCCCATTACTAAGATTCTTAATCAAGTACAATCTTTTTTCTTACCTTGTTTGTAATTAGTTACCAACAATGTTTATTCCATATTTTTATTAACAGTAGCTGAGTGTCTCTTTTCAGCTTAGAGAAGTTAGATTCATAGCACTCATAAGGTGGCTGGCATGCTGCAATATATATATATAAAAACAACTGATTTATATTGCTGCAAGGTGGCTGGCATGCTGCAATATATATATATAAAAACAACTGATTTACTTGCTGATTGTCTAACTTCAAACTTGATAGCAATTACAATTAGAAATCTTCTCGCATTCTCTAATCTACCATATCTACTGTATGTTTTCTCCTTGAACTATTTTAATGCACACTGAGGAGAAGGATCCAGAAAGATATTATTGTAGATTAGAGAATGCAAGAAGATTCCTAACTGTAATTGCTTTTGATTTTGAAGTTAGAACAATCAGCAATTGAGTCAGTTGTTATACTGTATGTACCTAAAACTAATGCAGCATACCAGCCACCTTATGAGTGCTATGAATATGGCTTCTCTACCTGAAAACACAGTTGCTATTAATAAATATATGGGATAAACCTTTTCCTTAACTAATATTAGAAACATTTTCAGCAACTAGTTAAAAAAAAAAAAAACTATATTTATTCATCTTGTGCAATGTATCTATGGAAACAATATAATGATAAAAATATTTTTTTAAAAAAAAAATTGTAACCAGTCGTAATAATAGTTTTAACTCTATATTTTGATCCAAAACAAATTACTAATGCTAAACTTTAACTAAGTGAAGACAAGAAGAAAATTAAGTTCAAAGTATGAGTTAAAGTTTCTTCTACTTTTAATAGTGAAACTGAGGCTGAACTTTATGTTCCAAGAATCATTTTTCAATAAATCTTATAATTCACAAGTATCAATTTATATATGGTGGAAAATCCAATCCAAAAAAAGTCCAAATGAAAATATTAAGTAAATGTATTTACTATTATTGAACAAGTTTCAGATTGCTTAAGCATTTTCAGTTAGAGTAGAAGGACTTTTTTTTTTTTTAGTTTAATTCGGTTAAAGCTGAAAAGTATTTTTGCATTTTGTAGTACTGTATTATTTATTCAGATTTAATTATATAATAAGTAGAATTAAAGCTTACCATTAACTAGTACTTATTTTCCGTTCCATCTATCCCTGAGTATACTTTGTCTGTTTTTATGTATTCTCTTTATATATTCAGACTCAATAAGAATAATAAGCAGCAAAAATTGTGATGTATTGAAAACGTAAAACATATTAAAGTCTAGTGGCTTTAGATTGCTAATATTAGGAAGTAAAATAGCCATCAGGAAAAAACTTTAAAAAGATCTTTAATATCCAGATGCGAATAAAAGATTGCATGAAAGGGGGAGGAGATGGCTATCCAAGTTTAATAATATCTAAAAACAAAAAAAGTTGTAATAAATAAAAGTTTTAAATGTACATAAACAGAAATCCAAGATGGGAAGTTAGGATGAACAACAGGAAATGGAAGTAACAAAAACAGAAATCTGTAATGACTAAGAGATATAATTATCCAGATGAGAATAAAAGATTGCATGAAAGGAGGAGGAGATAGTGATTCAAATTTAATGATATCTAAAACAAACAAAAAAAATTTTAATAAATAAAAGTTTTAAATGTATGTAAACAGAAATTCAAAATGGGAAATCGGGATCAACAACAGGAAATAGAAGTAACAAAAATGGAAATCAGTAATGACCAGAAGATAAAATTATCTATGGAAATGTTGAAAGAAATGAAACTCTGGAAAAGAAATTAAAACTAATGAATACAGAAATGGATAATAATAATAATGATGATGATGATGATGATGATTGTCATGATAATGATAATATGATATAACAAATGAATATGAAGATAGATAAAAATCAAAAAGATTTAAGAAAATGCTATGGTTAATTATGAGACATTGAAATAAATGGTTTCAGAAAGATCTAGAAACTGTTGAATTTATAAATACTGTAGGAAATTCTTCAAGTAATATAAAAAATTTAGAAGAATTTAAAACTGGTATAGAGATTGACAGTTAGTACAAAATTAATATACTAATTATGGGAAAAAATTAGTCTTTTTAATCAGCAGCATGATAATTTCAAAGGAAGTCATTGTAGAATACTTGGCAGATATTTGTGAAAATTTGGGGAAATCCTTATTCTGAAAGTTGAGTCAATAGGGACAAAAGCAACAGACAAATGAAAATTCAGTAATCCAAATATTTTCGTCCTTTGATATTTATAAACTATATTTATTATTTTTATATGAAGTACATTATAAATTAAAATTATATATAATTACTTTTTCAGCTAAGTGATAGATTTTATTTGATTCTTTTAGAATTGAATAATAAGAAAGTATTTTTTACAACCTATTTATTGTGAACATTATGATATTATAATTATATTATAGTGAAATGTTTTGTTTTTATTATTTTTAGTATACTCCATATGGAAATGACCAGAGTACTCAATAAATCATTTTCATTGGAAATCTTAATTTATTCAAAATACTACAAGTTAGAAATAGGGAGAATATCACCTTTAGTTTTTCACTTTTATAATACTTTTCATCTGAGAACTTCCAGTTTTTTTTCATTTTTTATTGCTATATAATGTCTACTTATATAAATTTTTAAGCTAGCATTTTTTTTCAAAAACAAACTTTTATTTGAATCCAGAAAATGTCATATTTTTCTTCATAGGTTCAGATTATTTTTAGTCTGAGCTCCTGTTTTATCTTCACTTTGATTGGATGAAGATTCATAGTCATCTATCAACAGCATCAGATCACTTGTTTTAAAAAATCTTCTAATTCCAAATTATTATAAAACATTTATAATTTTACAGTAATCTCTTATATAAAATCCCTGTTTTGTTTGTTGTCTGAATCAATGTTTGTCCGCAATGCTGTTTGATTGGTTGCTTTAACTTATATTATTTTAATTGGTTGCTTTAACAAATTACAAAAGGAAATGATTCTGCCATTAAGAAAAACCACTTAGAAAAACTCAGTGCTTTTAATTACAGCACAGAACTGAATAAATATAGTTTTTAAATCGCAAAAAAAAAATGTGATTAAAGTACATAAATTTATATTTGAAATGTGATATTTAGTGAGAGGAAAAAAATAGATACTATAGTACCGTATTTACATTCAGTTTTGGATAACATATAATTGAAGTCGGTAGTTTGATATCATGTAATTGACACTAATTCTGCCATTAATAGTTGTCCATAATGGTGTCAAATTCATATATCAAATATAAAAGATATATTTAAAAATTTTAATTTTAATTTAGAGCCATCCAATAAAAGAGTTACAAAAAAAAGTAAATAGTTTCATGAAAAATATGAATTTTTGAATGGCTGTGGATATATTTAAACATTTATTTTAGTAATAGAATCTGTGTACATCTTAACAAAAAATAACAATTCTTTTAAAAATAAACAAACATAAGCAAAAAAGTACTTTGACAATTTGATTATTCACAAATTTCTAATATTTAAACATTCAATATATACAATAATTACTGTTCTATAAAAAAGCTGAATTCAAGAAACAAGTTGTAAAGCACATTTTCCCCCTATAGAATCATCAAAATATTTATTTTAAAATTACAAGAGGAAATAAAAAATGTGTTTATGTTTATCGTGATAAAAAGAACTGTATGCAGCTCGATAGCCACTGTTTCATAATCCCTATCAGTGTGATTAAAATACTGGATATTTCTTTCTCTTAAGCTGGGGGGGGGGGATATAGTAGAAATTTGTAGAGGTATTGGTTAAGAATGAAATTTTGAATTATTTAAAATAGTTAAATTAAAAAAAAAATATTATTTAAAATTCTCTTATTACATGCAAGTACAAGAATACTTTTGTGTTATAATTAAAAGTTTAGGGATATAAAGAGTTTTTGGTGATAAATATGGTTATTATTGTAGCAGCGTACAATTACTTGTACCTTTTCTTATCATATGAAGTATCTCTTATTAAGAATAAATCAAATTCGTCAAGCATTGGTGGTCGAGAGGTCAAAAAGTTGTCCCGGGTTGACTATCGCCATTAATGACCAATTGTGATTTTAGGGGCACAATACCTATTGCCTAAACCTCTAATCTGCAGGAAATGCATAAAATTTTATAAGTGTAACTATATTTATTGTTTTTGTATACTGAAAATAATTTTGAATAATAATTTATAGACTGCTTAAATTTTAGGTTACAATATCCAATTTTGCAGTAATCGTATGTGTTAAGCAGGAGGGGTGTAAATATTAAATGTATATATTTTGAACTTTATTTAAGCCTTCAGGAAAAAAAATTATGCTATGTGAATGCAAACAAGTAAACATTGACTTTTTTATGAGAAAAAACATTTAAAAAAATTATAACTTTTTTATTTTCTCCCCAAATTACCTGTTTTATCTAAAATTCAAACCTTAGAAAGTAAACAGATATTATGACTAGGTGTGCTGGTCTTTTGATAAATAGCTTAATTCTTCCACTTATTTGCATACTGCCATAATCTAGTCACGTTTGAAGGATTTAGATTTTATTGTTAAACTATCTAGGCAGGTATTAAATAATGTCATTTGAAAAAGTAGAAATTTTATTTAAATAAAGTTTATAGTGGATTTAAAATGTTATTTTTTATTCATTGTAAGAATGTCAAAAGGTATGATTTATACTTTTACACATTTCAAATCAAAGAAATGAAACATTATTTTAAATTATATATAAGTTATTGTTTTTTAAAACTAGTATTTATATATCTAAATGTAGCAATTGTTTAGAATATATTAAACAAATTTTAATATTTTTAAAAGCAATTAATGCTTTTTCGTCAATTTTAAAGACATTTTTAATCACTTATATTCATTTTTAAAGTGATAATAATAATGAAATTACAGTTATATATGTACTTAATAATCTCCACCACACACTCTTATAACACATGAATAAAGTCATCATAAAAAGCTAATGATCCCCAAAATGTGTTTGATGCTGAACTCATCATTTGGCCCAGGTTATCATCTCATGTATGTCTTTATCGTATGTTCGGCATTTATCAATATTTGTTACATTTTGATTTAAAAGTGTTAAACTCACTCCACCTACAACTTTGACATGATCCACTCTAAATAAATACATTAATGATTATCACTAATCATTTATTAAACCAGAGATTATCTCTAGTACAAATACAAACTTTAAACCTCATTTAAAGATTAATACACACACACATAGAGTAATTCAGCTTCATTTTTTTGCAGTAATGAAATATTCTCTGATCAAAAAAATTTTTGAGTCCTACATTATCATTGTCAAATGTACCTTAGAATGCTTTAGCATTCTTTTTAACTTTGGTATTTCATTAGAAGCTATTATTTCATATATATATATATATATCATTAAAAACCAGTCAATGTTTAGACAATCCCAATATCAATAACAGTCAAGAATTTCAAACTATTGTCAAGGCAATCTCCTTTTAACAATAAAGGTGGAATTCAATTTCTGTGATCAAGTTGCACTCTTTACTATCTACATAAGTATATTAGGGGATTCCACCTTTATTGTTAAAAGGAGGTTGCCTTGACAACAGTTTGAAATTCTGGATTGTTATTAATATTGGGATCATCTAAATGTTGTCGGGGTTTTAATGATTACTTACGAACCCATTTAGCCTTGAGCATTATTACACTTATTATATATATTATATTTAATGTTTATTGTAATATGACCTTGTGTTAGTTGCTATTGTCAAAGTTAACTTTTCAAAGTAAAAACCGTTAGATCTCAAATAGTAACGAGATTGAGGGTGAGGTAAAGAATGAGCGTGAAGTAGTTGAGCATTCAGAATATGTGGATTAACAAAATGTTTATTTTTTCAGTTTTACCATTAACTGATTTCAAGTTTATATTAGAAGAAAGTGATAACATAAATGGTCTCCATAAGGCTGGAATGTGTTGTGCTTCATCAGCTCTATTTAAACCAGTTGGTCTTTTTAATATTTCAATTGACTCCCTCATGGTTTTCAAATCATACTTTTCCAAATTAGCAAATATATTGGAGATTATTTATATTTTTTGCATGTGTGTGGTCATGTGTATCGGATTGTATGAGTTAGAGTGGATGGCTGAAAGGAGCTTGAAAATCTGTGTTCAAATCCCATAAATTACATCTAGACTCCAGGTATGTAAAATATATTGTATTTAAAATATTTGGCTATAGTAAATATTAGTAATTTTTATTATATGTCTTGATTATTATAACATAGAGTTTTAGTAATCTAGTTATAAGAAATCAAAAATAAATTGATATGATTAGTTATTGTACTTGAATGAATATTTAATAGAAATTATTGTGTCTTTTATATATTGGTATGATTGGACATTACATTATAAATTTAAGATTATTTAATAGGTTTGTTGATATTACATCATTATTGTGTATTTCATTTTATTATAATTAGTTTAATTAGTAAGAATAAAGTCAATATAAGAGTACAGCATTGCCAAGTTACTATAATTATTTCATTTAATTGAGATTTAAAATTAATTATTGAATCATATATTTATTTAAATATTATAGATATTGTAAACTTATATGACATATAAAGTTGTCATCTCAACTATTCATGAACTATTTTATTTAGATATAAACAATGTTAAATTTTAATATAAGTTTATATTTTTATAAGCAATGTTTGATTAGTTAGATATTTTAGAGTTTAGTTGTTTCATGATTTATTATTAATTTCATTCGATTATAAGTGAAATCGGTCTTAAGTATATATCATGTTTTTGAAACAATGATATTTGATTTAATTGCTTTATTTTTATTTTAAATAAGGTTTATATTTGGGGTATTTGAAATGATAATTTTGTTTGCTTTCTATTTATTCAAAATGCTATATTAGAGATTGTTATTACTGCTTTGTTTTGGTATAGCTAACAGTCTGATATGTGATTAGATAAAGGATTATTTTAGATACTGAATGGTTATTTATTCATTAGCATGTGTTTAGCTTAGTATATTGTATTTATTTTGTTATGAATAATACTATTATTTACAGGCATTATAAAATTAGAATCATTTTTCTTTAATTTACATTTTATTCAGTTATAAATTAATTCCAACTTTAGAACTCATTTTTATTCTATTACATAGTGTGACCAATGGATGGGCTATATTTTTATTCAGGCTATATTAGAGTTATTATTTCCCATTGCACACTTTTGATCTGTTACAATGGCATTGCAATTTTTAAGGCAGAATTAAATAGGATCATGATCATGGCTTTTTCATATATATATAATTAAGTATCTCACATTTATTGCCTAGCTCTTTCATCTGTCTTTTGTTAAAAAATTTAATTCTCCATTTTAATGTTTTTTCTCCATCCTCTAATTGCAATTTAAGTTAATAGTTCAACATTTTAATATTAATATCTTTATTTTATGAATAAATAAATTAAGCTTGATTTGTTAGAAATATAAATTTACAATAAAAAATATTTTAAAAAATTATATTTGAATTTTTCAAATTTATAAATACAAAATTCTACTTATTGGATTATTGCAATAATACTATTGAAAAAACTAAATTAATGAAGTCTTTGTTGAATGAATTTCATTTTTTTAAACAAGAAGGAATAAATATATGGTCATCATAAAGCTTTGAAATTCTGTTTTAAAATTTAAAATTGTATTTATATTTTTTTAAATTATCATCATAATTGTAATTTCTTTTTTATCATTACTTCAAATTTTTAACCTGTATTTATAAAAATGAAACATATTTTTTTAAATATCTAAATGAAATATGAATATATTTCTTTTTTAATAATTACTATATAAATATTTTATAAAAATAATCTTAAATATTTAAACATATTATGAAATCATGCAATTATTTCTGCTCATTGCTGACAACAATCAAAGGAAAGTTTATATAATCAGAATCAAAGAATCTACTAATTAGTCACCTAAGCTTTTATTGACTCATCTGTAGTTTTTCTTTATGGACTACTAATATCTTTATATTTTTTTAAACTAATAAATCAATGTTTATTTTATTTCCGAGTTTAACCATCAAATGAACACAACACTGGTAAAATTATACTAAAGATAGCCACAAAGCTAATTGAAAGCTGAAGCACAACAATTTATCATAGAGTGATTGTTAAAAGAAGGTTACCTTGACAACAGTTTGAAATTGTTGATTGTTATTGAGATTGGCTAAGTGTTGATTGGATTATAATAATTATATATATACACTCACACAAATATGAATTTGAATCCAAAAAAGTTGGATTATTATTGAAGATATTTGAGATTTATGCCTGAAATAAATTAGAAGGATACTGAGATATTTTAATAAGAGTAATGAAAAACAGCTTACTTGTGAAGAAATTAAGAGAAATTGATTTGCTCTTGTTTTGAAAGTAGAAGAATCATGAAGGAGGTAAAATGGAGAATATCAAAAGAAAAAGAAAAAACTTAAATATTATTTTTAAAAATAAGAATTTTCTATATTACTAGAACAAAACTAGAGAAACTTTGAGAGTAAAGATTAATGGACTGTATTATTTATAATAATGATGCTATAAATTTTTATTTAAATTACCATGTTAACCTATTTACATATATATTAAGTAAATAAGCATTTATTTTTATATGACACTATGTGTACAGTTGTATTACATTCAAAGATTAGCCTTTCAAGCTAATTGTGCATGCATCTTTTGAGAGTGTTAAATAATAAATGAATACTTCCCTCTACAATACAAGATATAGTATTTATGCAGGAATAAAAGGAATCCTCTTATTCCTATGACTCAAATTCTTTTCTATGAGCAAATCTGAAGTACTGTTGAGGAAAGCATGAGTGTAGAATTCTCACTTTAAATTACTATTTATGATGTTTGAATGAATTCTTATTTACTTATAATTAAGTTTCAGTTAGAGTGACATTTAGTAAATTCTAGGCAATTTCACCGACGTCATTCATTCAAACATCGTAAATAGTAATTTAAAGTGAGAATTCTACACTCACGCTTTCCTCAACAGTACTTCAGATTTGCTCATATAAAAGAATTTGAGTCATAGGAATAAGAGGATTTCTTTTATTCCTGCATAAATACTATATCTTGTATTGTAGAGGGAAGTATTCATTTATTATTTAACACTCTCAAAAGACGCATGCACAATTAGCTTGAAAGGCTGATCTTTGAATGTATTACATATATATTGTAATAGTATCTTAATTTATTACGGTGAGTTTTTAATTGATTCACAAGATAATGTTATATATTTGTGCATTTTTTATATGAATTCAGTAATTTTTCAGTATTGAAAAGCCAATGATTCTAGCCTTAAGTGGAAATGGTATTGATATAAAAAAAATTTAAAAAGAAGAGGTCAAAGAGTCTCTTGGAATTATTTTTGATCTGTGATCACCAATATAATAACTTTCTTTAATGCTGAAGCTAAGTTGAATTTATCTTTGAATTATGAATGTTTTATGGTGGTGTTTATTTTAGGTTTTCACTTGAGAAGATCTATTATTGTTCCTGTAAGAAAAATCATAATCATGAGAATTTAAAATCTTAATTAAATTTAATATTGCTAATATTTTATTATTTCATTTGAATTTGATTATTTTACTGGTTTAACATTAAGCAGTTATTATATTGTACACAAAAATCATTCATATATATTATGAAGTTTCATACTTGAAATATCAGAGACACTTATATAATGAATCATGAACATTAACTGCTAAGCTATAACTATAAATCATAATAATTATCATTTAATTTTTTGTTACATAATAAATTTTAGTATTCTCAGTCAAACCACTAAGCATCACATGATCACCATTTCTTATGTTAGCACATAACTGTTATTAACACAGGCAAAACTCTCCATACAGTAGTGCCAACCAGAGTAATCAATGGATGCCAGAAGGCTTCTGCATAAAATCCTTATCTAGTGCCTATTCATCCAATATCCCCAGACTAGTTTCTGGCTACTCACTGACGAAGGCCACAAGCCAGAAACTAGTCTGGGGATATTGGATGAATAGGCACTAGATAGGGATTTTATGCACAAGCCTTCTGGCATTCATTGATTATTCTGGTTGGCCCTGAGTGGCACTACTGTATGGAGAGTTTTGCCTATGTTAATTATTCTCAGTCAAAAGAAATATTTTAAATGAAGCAAGTCTTATCAGACATAGCTTATGAATAATAAATATGTCATCTAAACTAATGTATTAGTTAGAAAAATGTGGCAAAATTATATTATAGTTTTAGTACTGATGTTATTGACATGGACACACAAAACTTTTAATGTTTTTTTGTGTGATATAGTCATTCAAAATTGCTTCATTTCATGATTTTATTATATTGTTAGTCATTCAATGGAACACATGCAGTTGTTATTTTAATATGAATTGAGTGTATAAATAATGAAATGTCTGACCAAGAATGCATTTAAGTATTTTACAGTATTTTTGAAATATGTTGTAATGTCATTCAAGATGGCGGAAGAAGCCATAAGCTGGCTATAGCAAAGAAATGATTTTTTAAATTTTATATAGACATTTTTAATTTTGTAGAGTTATTCTAGTGTATTTTGTTTAATATGTTAGTATTATATAGTAATGTGTTATTTTGCATATCTGCTCATCTCATTTAAGTTTAATAACAAAACTGTAAAATTTTAGCTTCGGCTTGAAATCTGTTCTCATATTGCATAATAGAAATGATTGTTTATTTATATCTGATTAGCATTTTATATAATATTACCTGGAATATAATTGCAGAATCAGCCTGGTAATCACTGCCTAAATAAAATTGTTATACTTCATTGAAAAGTGATTTAATTACACTTTCCAAATAACTCTATTACACTTTAAGCTTGGGGGAAAGAGTATCTAATGCAAAACTTTCTGAGAGCTCATCTTTAATTCTTTATATCATGTGTTTATCATGACTATATACTTTGTCAATGATATCATCCATCAAATGTTTTTCTGCAATAATGTTTGAGGTTACATCTAACATGCATATCTCTGTAATGACTAATCATGCGTGGTAACTAAATGGAACCACCAGTTACATAGTCATACTTTTTTGAATTTGATTTAATTGTCGTACAATTTGTAATAACATCTTAAGAATCATAATTACTATCATTTTATTGTTTTTTAATATAATGATGATCTATTGAATAAATTTTTAAATCTATTTTGTTAACTTTGCTACTGACATGATAGAATGTCAACTTTGATCATTTGTCTATCTTTCATATTAATTCATACTGCTAATTTGCATTATTATTATTAGTAGTAGTATTATTTAACAAAATAATAAAGTAATTAAAATAGAAGTTGGTCAATCAGATAAGAAAATAAATGAAATGTCATATGTTGATGATTTTAGACCTACCTGCTTTATTGGATTTAATGA
The DNA here is from genome assembly GCA_028023455.1 of Epiperipatus broadwayi. Taxonomy (NCBI): domain Eukaryota; kingdom Metazoa; phylum Onychophora; class Udeonychophora; order Euonychophora; family Peripatidae; genus Epiperipatus; species Epiperipatus broadwayi. The sequence continues at coordinate 30,557 of JAQFVV010001177.1, forward strand.
ATCATTTCAGATTTCTATCTAATTAAGATAAAATATCTAAAAAATCATATGCATTTTGTTTGAAAGGTTGTGCAGATAAAGAAATGGTAAGTTATAAAACTGTGTTTTATGGAAAGAATAAATAAAAAATGTTGAAAGTGCAAATATTTCTCCTATTATAGGTAATCAAGTTAATCATGTATTGAAAGCTGTTAAGACAAGAATGAAATTTTTAAAAAATGTCTGACTAGAATGGATAATGATACTTCTGCTGAAGATATGATTGTACATTTGAAAAATATTTTAAATATAAATAGTATATGTTGTAAACTGAGCACTAGGTCTAAAAAATATTCTTCATTTTATTTATCTATACAAGAATGTGAATCTGATAAAGTTAATGCTAGTGACATTTGGCCTGTGGGTGCTGTGATATTGCTTTTCTATAGTAATTTAAAATATTTAAGAAATTTTAATGCTGATGTAGTTAATAGTACACAGAATGATACATATTAAATGTTAATAAGACTATTGAAGAAGAGAGTGAAGATATTATATTGACTGATAGTGGTGATGAAAGTAGCATTACAGTGCAAGATGTAAATTTGCAAAATGACCTATGTAATAAATAGCAATTGGTGGTCGAGAGGTCATCAAAACTGCCTTACAAGCAATTGTCCTGGGTTAGTGGGTTAGCTTCCCGGATGATGCTATGACACATGAAAAAATAAATAAATAGCAATTCATGAATTGTTATTATCAAAATGGACATTGTCTTAGAACTAAGACTATTGATTTTGAATACAAATTGTTATTAAATGAATATGATTTTATCTTTTTGACAGAGACTTGGCTAAACAAAGAAATTGATAATGTTAGTATATTTGATGATAGGTATTGTGTTTATAGATGTGACAGAAATTATAATAATGAAACAAGAAGAGTTGGTACTTTGATTGGTATTAAAAAAGATATAAAGCATAGACAGATATTTATTAATGATAATAATATTGAATCCTGTTGAATTATAGTTGGTTTTAAAAAGAAATATAAAATATTGTTAGGTACTATATATCTTTGACTTGCTTTGCCATTGAATGATTTATATGCATATTTGGTTAAGGTTGAGGATATATTAGTGAAATTTAAATATGTTATTATTATAGTTGAGGATTTTAATGAAGTTGATTACTCACTACATAGCAATAAGACTAGTAGTAGTAATAATAAAATGTATAGGTTAAAATTTTTTGTTGAGTTGGTCAGATTAATTCAACTTAATAATATTATTAATTTTAGGGATGGTATGTTGGATTTATTGTTTAGTACTAAGGGTGATTTGAAGTGCAAAGAGGCTAATCAAGCCTTTTTGCCTCCTGATCCTTATCATTCATCTTTGGAATTTGTAATAGATGGTTCTCATGAACATATAAAGCCGAGAGTAAATAATAATAGGGATTACAAACATGGTAACTATTATGGTCTTAATAAAGCTTTTGAAGATGTCGATTGGAATATAATTTTGATAAAAAATGATCCAAATATAGCTGCAAATAAGTTTATTGGTATAGTTCAAAACTGTCTAGATCAATGTATTTCTGTTAGGTATTATTTAAATACTAATAATAAATACCCTAAATGGTTTTCTAAGGAATTGTGTAAGGGGTTAAACAGAAAGCATAAGTATCATAGGTTATATAAATTAACTAATGATAAAGAATTGTATAAGAAATTTAGTGATTTGTGTGCTTATATTAAAACTCTTATGGAAAAAGATTATAATAATAATTTAAATAGGGTTGAAGAAAATTTTAGGAATAATCCATCAAATGTTTTTGCATTATGTTAAGGATCTTAATATTATTGGAAATAAGAGTTATAGATATAATGTAATTCAACCTATGAATGATCTTGTTGATCATTTTATAGATATATTTAGATATTTCTGATAATGATATGGCTGATATTAAATTTAATAAAGAAAGTTCTTGGAATATAGATGTTAACTTGAAATGACTGAAGTGATTAATGCAATTTCTAAACGTAAAACAAAATCTTCTATGGGATATGATAATATTCCTAATTTTACTATCAAGGGATGTACTGAATGTTTGGTAGTACCATTATATTATATCATTAGTTTAACAATTGAGAAATCTATTATTCCTGAAATATTTAAGATAGCTAAAATTATATCAATTTATAAGAAGGGCATAAATCTGATCCTGGTAATTATAGACCTATTTCAATTCTATCAACTTTTGCTAGGGTTTATGAAAGGTGTATTTACAATAACATAATTGTAGATATGATTAAGGTGTTACCTAATTATCAATATGGTTTTTTATCTGGTAAATCTGGTGAAACTAATTTAATGTTGATATCTAATCACATTGCTCATGCCTTATCTGATCAGAAACAATTAGATGTTGTATATTTTGATATGACTCAGACATTTGATAAAGTTTTACATGTTAGACTTTTATATAAACTTAAAATGTTGAGAGTTAGTCCTCATTTAATTGAGTGGTTTAACAATTATTTGAGCAGTTGTAAATCTTAAGTGTATATGGATAGAACCAATTCTCATTTTTTTAATATTGTGGTAGGTTTTCCTCAGGGTGGAATATTAGCACCTTTATTTTTTAATGTTTTTATGTGTGATATTGATCAAAACATAAGAAATAGTATGATATTTTCTTCTGCTGATGAGTTTAAGTTATTCAAAAGAATTATTACTTATAATGATCATATTGAGGTTCAAAAGGATATAGATTGTTTTAAAATTTGGTGTAGATATAACAATATAGAGATTAATATTAATAAAATATGCATTGTTTTTTATACTAATAAAACTGAAAAATCTGTTTATCAATATAAAATTGGGAGTGATGTTATTACATATAAAGAGATTGTATCTGATTTAGGAATTATATTTTGTAGTAATTTTGCCTTTAATGCATATATTATTAATAAAACATAGAGAAAGGTGAGCTATATTTTGAGATGTGGAAGAGATTTATCTACTTCCATAAAATATAGGTTATTTTTTTCTCTTGTTGTTATACTTTTACAATATGCTTCTTATATATGGAATTTCAATTTAATTAATATTCTGTCTAGAATACATAATGTTGAAAAAAGATTCAATAAATTAATAATAGGGGAACATCAAAATGTTAAAACAGTATTAAAAAAAGGAGAATATTGAAAGATATGATATTGTTGAAAAAGTTAATTGATGGGAAGATTGATGTCAGTGACTGTATATCGAAAATAGAATTGAAAGTACCTAGTCATCTGTTAAGAGAAATGCATACTTTTAATGTTACTAAATGTAAAAATACTTTCTTCAGCAAGTCAGTTATTAATAGATTGCAAAGAGTATATAATCTAACTTTTAATAATATTAATATTTTTTGTGATCAGTTTATTATGAATGTTAGAAAACAACTAAACTTATAATTATGAACATATATGTATATATAATCTTATGTAATTTATATTTGTTTATTGTTTTTTATTTATTTTTGTTTATTGTGTATTTCTGTTAAAGTGCAAATGTTGAAAGGCACATAATAAATAGATATTGAAGTATTATTATTAGTAGTAGTACTATGATGATGATGATGATGATGTCAAGTAGTATACAATAATTATTATGAGTTAAATAAAAATATTGCTTTGATTTAATTTTTTATTGTTGTTTGCTATTGTATGAACTCTTATCATGGCAGTTCCTTAAATCAAAAAACTACTTTTCAAAAGATATATATTTTAGTGTTCTTATTTAAAAATAATGATTCTTGCTGCATTACTATAGTGAAGGATTGAAATTTTCTGTATTAATATTCACACTTACATACCATCCAATAAAAAATATAAACAAACAAATCAAAATGTAAATAAACAAACAAAAAACATTAAACTTTTCCAAATACAAATAACTTATATTTACTAAGGCAATAAACCTTTAAGCATGTGCACTTGAAACTGGGAAGTTAGGGACTTCTACAGGTCTTAACCACAAGCTTACTCTTTGGAAGAAAAGAGGGAAACTCTTCTTTACTTCAATCTACTTTCTATATAAATAGGTGAAGCTGAAGCGGTTAGAACTGAGAGTATTCCCCACTTTTCTTACAAAGAGTAAGCTTGTGGTTAAGACCTGTAGAGGTCCCTACCTTCACATTTTTAAGCGCACATGCTTAAAGGTTTATTACCTCAGTAAATATTACTTACATAATCAATGTGCGGTAAAATAAATTTATAAATAACTATTAGTAATAACAAACAAGTCAGTAAATACACAAGTTCATAAATTTAGTACATTTTACAATATGTAAGCAATCATTTTTCCCTCTCAGAGCATCACATGTGATCATGTTTTTTAAAAAAAAAATTTTTAAATTTGTAAATTTATTTTAGAATATGTGAGCAGTTATTTTTACCATCTTGGAGCACCATATGTGGTATGTTGTTTAAAAAAAATTCTTCAATTTATGTTGCATACACATCAATTTTATTATCCTTCTATGTGTAATATTCCACATAATAAAATGTTTTCTAAACCTAATGCTAAAAGTTTTACACAAAAGTTATTGGAAGAAAAAAAAGAATTAGAATATCACCAGAGTGGGTTTAATTGTGATGAAAGTCAGACATTTAAAAAAATAAAAATATGGACTAATAAGTTTTCTTCTTATTCTTATTGTTTCAATGAATAAATGAGTGTACACACACTCAATAAAATATATGTAAATGTATCTTTTCAATTAATAATTTTATTATTACTATTTTATTTGCACTATAATCTTAATTTATATATGCATACTATAGATATAAAAATAAAATAACATCTATTATGCATATGTGCATGTTGTGTGTACTCTATACTTGCAGTTCAATAAGCAATACATTTTCTATTTTTATTTATCAACAAGACATGAGCTATTTATTATATATGATGAATGATGTATGTGAGAGGAGGCTTGGAACAAAATATAGTGGATATTACAGTAGTGGCAAACTCCAAATTTAATAAAGCTGCATGAATCAATTTTTAGCTGAATAATTGTGTTTAGCCTGTTGCTCATTAGTGCATATGATATTTTATTACAAAATCTTTTAAATAAATTTCTATTTAAAACATAGAAACTCCATTTACATGGAGCTTTTTTTTTGACAAATATATCAGTAATTCGCTAAAATATCCTTAACAATTGAAAACAACATGACAATAAAATTGGCAAACAAGGGCTTTGAACATAACATCATCAGATTTTTAATTATATGGATAGCTGAAGAGTTGGAGAATGGAGAAAATTGAAGCATCAATTAAAGTTTGAAAGTTTTCTATCTTAATACAAACTGAGCACTGATTATATATGTGTGTGGGGGAGATGATGATCCAGACCAGCAGATGTGTGCTGATTCTGCATGAAATACATATATTGAAAATAATTTATCTTTTTCACTTAGGTGTGGTCATGTGTATTGGTTATATAAAATGGAGTCAATGTCTGTAGGAAGCTTGAAGGTCTGAGTTCAAATTCCTTCTAAATTATATTAAGTTCAGTATAGATAATATACTTGTATTTTAATATTACATATTCAACCTGTATTCTTTTCATCCCTCTTCGTTCATTTAAATGAATGTATTAAGGTCATATATGAGGGTTCAGAGTGACTTAAAATCAATATGGGTATGGTGACAAGACTTTGATCATTTCATCATATTTTTACTGATATGGATAGCTGAAGAGTTGGAGAGTGGAGAAGATTGAAGTCTGTCCATTAAAGTTTGAAGATTTGTTACCTTAATATAAACTGAGCACTTTATATGTATATGTAGGGTATAATCCATACCAACAGATGAGTGCTGGTTCAGCACAAAATATATATATATATTGAAGATCGTTTATCTTTTTTACATGTATGTTGTCATGTGTATCAGTTGTATAAGGTGGATTAGATAACTGAAGAGAACTTGAAAGTATAGGTTCAAATTCCCTCTAAGTTAACATTATATAAATGAATTTTAAACAATAATATTTAAACAGCATTAAACTGTTGCACATGCGCTTTGGATTTTAAATATAAAATGAATGAATACTAACACTTCAACCACATGATAAAGTGTTAGTATTCATTCATTTTATATTTAAAATCCAAAGCGCATGTGCAACAGTTTAATGCTGTTTAAATATTATTGTTTATAAAAAACATTGCGCTATATAAAATAATTGACTTATTTATAAATGAATTTTGTTTAACAGATGCCATTCATATTATATGCCATGAAACCTGGTCCAACATTCTTAACAAAAATCATAACTAAATTTACAATTTTTTTTAATGGAGAAATATTGGTTCCAAAGAGAAATAGTTTATTACCTGTGTATTAAAATTACTCAATCTGCTGTTTATAATATTAAGTTTTCAATTTTAATATTGGATTTATCTTTGCACAGAAAAATAAAACTTTATTTTATTATAAAAGAGAATTAGAAGTTAGTGTAATTTTTATTATTAAAATACATAAGAATAAAAATAAAAGAATTTTAAGGAATAATAACTTGTTAACTAAATTTGTTATTAATCAGTCTTATACTGTTATCAATTTTTAATAACTTTGAAACTCTTGCATGAAAAGAAACTGTTATATATAAACTTTATTTTTTCATTAGAACTCTCAAGCTGAGATACTCATTTGAGAATCTTCCAAAACAATGGGAATTATATATTTTAAAAAATATATTTGTTCACTTATAAATATTTATTTACATACTGATCTTTGTGTGCATTTATTTTGTTAAATGGATCAGAAGAGATTTTATGCCCTTTAAGGTAAATAATCTCTATATACTTTTTAATTTGTGAATGTGTTTTTACTTTAAAAATATTATTATTTAGAATTAATGAATAGGAATATACCATTACTGAGATCTTCCTGAATACTGTATATAAAGAAGTTAATATGGTTAAGAAATTGAATGGGTGATTGATTACCTAATATTAAATAAAAAATATTTGTATTAATACTAAAAAGATTAGTTTAAGTTGCTATTAATTCTTAGATGGATATCCCAGTATTATATAATTCTGTAGATGTTATTAACAGTGTATTTTTGTTCTGTTTTTAAAGCTGAGTATGAATTAGTGAAATGTATTAAATTTTAATTATTTTTTTAAATATATCATGATTCGTCCATCACTAACAAAGAACTCAGCAATCAAGAGATTAATCATAGATTAACATTAACAGAATTGTAGTGAAATTTTTTGAAAGATCTTTAGATATTGACCACTCTTATAAAAGAAACAGAATTATTCACACTACAATGTTTTCCATGACTCTGAATAGATAAGAGCTGAATATTGAAGTAAAATGATAGGAAAAGTATTGAAGGTTTTAAATTCTTGTAACTGACAAAATACTTTTGAAAATTTCATGGTTAATATGGAGAATGAACAAGTATTGACTGATCAGACTTAAATTTTCATTTTGAAATACCCATGATCTGCTTAAAATTTATTTATTTTTAAATCATATTAAGTTTCATTCATTAGGAAAGTGAATAGTACTCAGGAATGTTAATGATAAAAGAAGAAACATGGAATCCATTATCAAAATAATGTGCTCTCAAGATCAATTGTGATATATCCAGGCAGAAGGATACGCTATAATTTATAATATGGGCCAAAGTAAATGCTATCATTATTTAATAGTTTTGTCTACTCTATACAGTATAAATATATGTGTTTGTATTCTCATTATTATGCTGTTTTATCTACTTTATATATGCATAGTATTTGAAATAAATTATCTTCTCAAAGACTTTAACAATCATCATTAGAGGGTTTTGTCATTGTTTATTAATTCTCTTCTTGATGACAACTTTACAAAGCCAGATTAAAATTGTACAACTAAGCTACTATAATTATCATCAGAATATTTTATTATTTTTGTCATCTTTTTAGCACAATTTATTATATCATCTTAGGATTGTAAGGCACATTGTAATGAGCATGAAAACATAGTTACAATAGTAAGGTGGGGGGGGGGGTATTAAATAATGTTTTGGGAATTGCTACGATTGTGTATGCATGTGTGTGCTTATTGTTTTAAGTTTATATACCATTTATTTCTATTGACTAACAAAAAAAAAAAAAAGGCCAAAATAAATCATCGAATAATGTTAAGTTAGAAAATCGTGTGTGACCTTCTTTTAAGATGAGCAGATCATCTTTAATTCATAGATAGTCTTCTGTGTTTCAAATTGAAACCCCTTGGCTCTGAAGTGGTTATGTAGGTAACGAGATCCTGCTACTGATTACGGAGCATAAGAGCCCAATACTGTTTGTATGTTTGTTCACGGAACTTCATCAAGTCTTCCATTGCTATCAGGTTACCAACTTTATAGAGTTGCTTCAGATTCAGCAGTGATATACAATAGGAAAAGGAAAAAAAAGAAAAATCTATTTCAAATAGTGTGTTAGTTCAGATAAAATCCTGATTAGAAAACGGAAAAGAGAGGAACAGGTGCCTGTTACCATATTTTAATATTCATTTAGAAAGCTAGTTTGTAATATACCCGTCACTAAGATTTAATCAAAATTGTGAAAATTGAAAACAGCTAAAGATTTTCCCACCCCCGCCGTCACACACGCGCACATAGCTCTTCTTTTTTTCTGTATCTTAGCATTCCCCGTAGACTTTTTTCCCGCGTTTTCTTAAATAAAGAAAACAGTGTTTTAGTTAAATTGATTTTTCCAGGCAGAAAAAGATAGTCATTGTAATATAAGGGTGAGTTTATTGTTATTCATCCATGCTGTAGGACGTTTAAAGTGTTACTAAGGAAAACCTTTTATTTATTAAAATAAAATTTAAAAAATCTTATTTGATCATTAGCCACTTGTCTGCCTATCTTATTTTTAATTAAGAAATTATAATTTCTATAAAGTGTTTTATTTTTTTAATTAAGTTGATATTTTTATACAATAATTACATTTATATTTTACATTTGAGTGAAACGAATTGGAAAGGATTAATAAGAATTGTGATCATTATAATTCTTTCATTCTTTATCATTTTGTTAAAAATACATTGAAAACATTACCTTTTAATTAAACAAAAAAAAAAGAAAGAAACTTGTTTATTTATGCTTATTTGAAAGTTTGTACCGGTGGCATTTTAATTATAATTGTATGTCGCACTGTTTCCATCGTATAGAATTAATTGTTAAATATTTTGAAAAAAATTCTAACTTAATTTATATTTTTCAAATACGTTCAACTATTAGTTACACGTATTAGTATATAACACAACGTTTCCAGAAGTGTTTTTTATTCTGTTTTATTCAGGTGATGTTGACCCGTGACAGTGCTGGCATGGGAATCGAAATTCGTAAATGCTGAATTTAAGGTGGCAGTTAACCAATTAGCCTACATGATCAGAACATCGTCTAGAATTTAGTATTCAAGAGTCTAAATACCCCAGATTTGATTCCCATGCTAGCACTGTCACTGATCTGACTACACCTGAAGAAGATAAGAGAATTAAACCCACTTGAAACATTATTACATAATAATGTGTGCTATTATTAACAGTTAATTCTATATGATAGAAATAGTGCAATATATAATTATATTCATTCACTACTATTATTATTTTAATGTTGTCTTATTATAATGATTTAATATCTAATATACAGACTATGTATATATCTGTACAAACAATGTAATATATAGGGTATTTTGAGCTCAGACTTTCATACGACCCTCAACTCTCCACACTATCTCATGTGTATTGTGGTATGAGATAGTGTGGAGAGTTGAGGGTCGTGTGAAATTCTGAGCTCAAAATACCCTATAATAATTTAATTAAGTATACATATTCTATTCATATTTTCTTTTTAACAATAAGGGAAATCTTTGTTGTTGTTTTTTAATTTTATTTTCATTTTGCTTTTTTTTAATTTAATTTGTTTGCATTTTTTAAATATCTTATTCCTAATATGTATATTAGGCAGTCATCCTATAAAATGTTGATCGTCATATAAGAAGCAACAATACCATTTTAAACTAAATGGGAGATTGCAATCATAAATTATTTGTGTGTATTTTATAAATAGCATAATTGTCAGAAAAGAGTTTGGATTATTTAATTTTCTTACTTTTTATAAATCTCCACATCTGATGAAATTTTTTTTATTTAATTCCTTTAATTTTCTAACAGTTTTGACAGTCATGCAGTCTTCATCAGAGCTTTTACATAACTTTTCTCTTTCTTTTTAAATTTATATCTGACTCGCCTTATTTTCATAATAATATATATTATAATTACTTTCCAAATATTTCTGTGCCAACTTTTCTATTAATACTGTATTCTAATACATCTCTATTACTACACTTCCCATATGGCACAAATATCCCTTTCCTGAGTAACTTCATCGCTTCTTCTTTCAGTTCTATATTAATTAAATTACACATTTTATTCCCATTCTTTACACATTCTTTTTTATCTTTCTTCTCCTTCATCAAGTTTTCCATTTTTCTTTTATGTCTCAACCTCATATTTTCATTTATAATGCAAAAAAAGTAAACAATTGTTTATATATATAAGCTATTATGTGTAGCATGTTCTCACATTTCCGAGTCTGGGTCATACTAAAAGTGTGATTGCACATTTATATAATCATGAAAAAAATGCTGAACTGATGCAATGCTTTGTATACCATTGCTTGATTATTTACAATATATAACTTGTCTTTATGGACAAATTAAACTTGATTCTCAAGAGCCTATCTGATAATAGGTACATTGTTTTTCTTTGCTTTATTAGTTTAGAGATTTTGTAGAATTCTTCTATACCCCTGATAATCTGACCACGTTTTGAGTATTAATACCTTTTTTTTTTCTTTTTGGTGATCATTATTTTACCAATACCATGATGTCTAATACAATGTGTATTTATATATACCCTGCACAATATTATAGCTCACTGATTAGAATGTCCCTTTTATGCATTTGGATTAAACTTACATAAATTCAATTAATAAATGGTCTATATTTATATTCATTACTTGCAAAATTGAATGAAAGAAATCAAAATTGTGTTTCTTATAAAATCATCTCTTGTCTTATCTTTGGTCATCTTAGGAACATTGTAGTTTATATTTTTGATGGAAAACTTTATCTTGCAGTGAATTGATTAAAAAACGTATGTGTCTCTGTGTGCATTATATTTATATAATCATTTTATTCTTGTACTATATGATTCAATAAAGTTTATGATATATTTCTAATATAGAATAAATTGTTTCAAGAGAAAGTTAAACTACTATACCTGTAAGACGTTTTTTTATTTTTTATCATCAAATAATGAACTTGAAAAATTAAAAGATTAAAGTAATGCCAAGAAAAATCAAATGCTATAAGTTGGTCATAATATCTTATTATTTAGTATAAAGATGTTAAATTATTAAATAGTTATTGTAGAATCAAGTGAAATTTTTAAGAAGAAAAGGCAGAATACTTTTATAATTAATACGTCTTGAAATTGTAGAAAAAATATATACATAAAATCAGAAAATTTAATCAAATTGGAAAATTGCAATTTTAAAATTATAAGTATATTTTTTAATCAAATCTTGGTTAGCTAACTAGAAATACAGTTCTAGTCAGTATAAAAATCCTAATTAAGAACTCTTATTAAATGGTACCATAAATTTTAATTTTTACTATTTATCTATCTTTATAGTTGTTTTTCTGATATGCAAACTATACTTTTTAATTAAAATAATTTTAACCTTATTGGAGTATTTATTCCGGAGATTTTTTATTCCATTTTTTGTTTATCATTGTGAAACTTTTTACATAAGATATTTAATAAGTCACTTTATTAAAGTTTTGAATGCCGTTACTAATTAAAATTCCAGTTTTCTTTATATGTATTCATATGAGAATCACCTTAAGATTAATTCCAGTACAAATTTTTTTAGATCACTTAAATGGTCTATATATATATATACAATTATGACAGACAAAAATAAAGCATAGCCCTTATTCCCAGGAGGCTGTAAAGTCACCAACCAAGGCAGCAGTTGGTGGCCGAAGGCAGAGGGTGCTAAGAATCCCCTGATTGCGGACCCAGGCTGCCATTTGATGATGACTTTTTATTTAGGTACTTACAACTGCAGATCACTTTCAAGTGAAGGAAGATTGCAAGAATTAGAAGAAGAACTGTCTTATATTAAATGGGACATTATTGGACTTTGTGAAGTTAGAAGAAAAGGAGAAGAAACAATTAATTTAAAAAGTGGACATATTCTCTATTATAAAGGCACACATATTGGAAATACAAGTGGAGTAGGATTCATTATAAATAAAAAGTGGAAGAACAATATTGTGGAGACTGATGATGTATCAGACAGAATGGCAAGATTAGTTATACAACTTAATAGCAGATACCAAATGCAGATAATTCAGGTTTATGCCCCAACAAGTTCTCATAGTGATGAAGTAGTAGAAGATTTTTATATGGATGTACAAAAGGCTTTTGATCAGAGTAAACATTTTAAAATTATTATGGAGACTTTAATGCTAGAATTGGTAGACAAATGAAAGATGAAATTGCTGTAGGTAATTTTGGTTATGGTAATAGAAATGAGAGAGGACATAGACTTGTGGAGTTTGCAGAAAAAGAAAAACTTTATATTATGAATTCATTTTTTGAGAAAAATGTTAAAAGGAAATGGACATGGAAGCATCCAAATGAAGGTACAGCAGAATTGGATTATATTTTGACTAATAGAAAATACATATTTCAAGATTGTAATGTTCTTAATAAATTTAACACAGGAAGTGATCATCGATTAGTAAGGTGTAAGTTACATGTTAATGTAAAACTAGAAAGACAAAAATTATTAAGAAAAAACAATATTTACAGTTGATATTCCTAATCTTCAGAAACATTCTAATGAATTTAAATTAGAACTTACAAATAGGTTTCAAGTGTTAGGAGATTTTGAACATGATACAGATTTGAATGAAATTAATATGAAAATAACTGATACACTTTTAAAAACTGCAACAAACATAGCTGGCAGAAAAGAGCAGCAATTGACTAATAAAATTTCTACTGAGACTAGAGAATTTATGAAGAAAAGAAGGAATATGAAGATATACAAAAATGATGTATTAAAAAGAATTGAATATTTTAAATTTTGTAAAATGGTACGAGAAGAGTTGAAAATGATATAAGAAAGTATAACTGTGAAATAGCAAGGAAAGCTGTAGAAGAAAATAAAAGTCTCAAAAATGTTAAACAACATTTTGGTATTGGTAGGAAATTTATATCTGCAATAAGAAAAAAAGATGGAATTATTACTAAAAAGAGAGATGACATCATGAAATTGGTAGAAGATTTTTATCAAGAATTATATAGTAATAAAGAACAAGTACCTCCTATATCTATTACATCTTCCGAATTGCCCAGAATTTTAAATGAAGAAGTGAGACATGCAATTAAGTGTATGAAGAAAGGAAAGGCTCCAGGAAATGATGGAATTATAATTGATATATTAAAAGAAGCAGGTGAAGAAATAGAAACAATTTTAGCAAAGTTATATACCAAATGTCTAAATGATAAAGATGTACCGGAAGATTGGAAGAATGCAGTAATAATATTAATATTTAAAAAAGATGATAAAGAAGATATTAGAAATTACAGACCTATCAGCCTTTTATCAGTTTTATATAAAATTTTTACCAAGATAATTACAACTTGTCTACAGAGAACTTTGGATTTCCACCAACCAAGAGAACAAGCTGGATTTAAAAGTGGTTTTAGTACAATAGATCATATCCAGCTATTGAGAGAAGTCATAGAAAGGACAAATGAATATGAGTTGTCATTATGTTTTGGGTTTGTAGATTATGAAAAGGCATTCGATTCTATACACATTTCTTCAGTGATTAAAGCATTGGATCATCAAGGTATAGATCCAGAATATTGTCATATTTTAAAGAATATTTATAAAAATGCAACAGCAACAATTAGATTACATAATGATACTGGAAAAATCAACATTGAGAAAGGTGTAAGACAAGGTGACTCCATATCTCCAAAACTCTTTACAGCAGTGCTGCAAGAAGTATTTTGTGGATTAAAATGGGAAACTAAAGGAGTGAAAGTAAATGGAGAGTATTTAAGTCATTTAGATTTCGTAGATGATGTAGTTGTTTTTGCAAATAATGCTTCAGAGCTGCAGGAAATGTTGCAGGAGTTAGCAGATGAAAGTAGAAAAGTAGGACTAAAGATAAATGTTAAAAAGACTAAAGTAATGTTTAATCGATTTGCTCAAAATATGAAAATAAAGATTGATTATGAAGAATTAGAAGAAGTTAACAGTTACAAATACCTTGGTCAGATTATTAATACAGATGGAAACATAATGGAGGAAATTAATCATAGAATTAAACTTGGTTGGAGTGCTTTTGGTAGAAATAACTTGATACTAAAAGGAAATATGCCTATGTGTTTGAAAAGGATGGTTTTTAACAAATGTGTTTTACCAGTTCTTACTTATGGATCTGAGACTTGGACACTTAATAGAAGAGCAATACAGAGACTTCAGACCACTCAAAGGAGTATGGAGAGATGTATGTTGGGAGTAACAAGAAGAGATTGAAAACGCAATGTATGGGTAAGACAACAAACAGGTGTTACTGACCTTATTGAAAAAATTAAAAAATTGAAATGGAGTTGGGCTGGACATATTGCTAGAAGAGATGATAATAGATGGACAATTGAAATTTTAAACTGTATTCCAAGAGATTGTAAAAGACCCAGAAAGCGACCACATGTGAGATGGATGGATAAAATAAGAAAATGTGCAGGGGTGTTGTGGAGAAGAGAAGCTAAAGATCGGAGAAGATGGATTAAACTTGGAGGGACCTTCATCCTGCAGTGGATTGATAATGGTTGATGATGATGATGATATACATATATTGAACCGGGTCCCTTAAAAAGAATTGTTTCATTGGGTTTTGAATTTTTTTAGCATAATTTTAAATTTTATAATTTTCAACATTATGTGAATGGACCGGCCCTTCAAGCAAAGGGGAGAACACCATCGATAGCAGAGCTATCAATGATACCCATGGTCAGATCAAGTTATGCAAAGTATAACACGATCACATTTTCCAAACCGTGATCCACCTCGACTGCTAGATTCAAACCCCTATCATCCAAAGCATTTTATTTGTTTAGAGGTAAACCTCAGGTGCCAGTTAATTACATGAAGTAACTAACATACTGGATGGTAGACCCATAATCCAGCACTTGAAATATCCCATGACTAGCTCATTCTCTGTCTCAGGGTCCAGCATATTTACTTAATACATAAAGTAACTTATACACTAATTGACTGGTTACACAATGACAAGAGACAAAGAGAATATCGACAAAATAACAATTAAGGCAACCATTAATATTTAATTAAACACACACATATCTAATATAATACAATAATATTGAAATTTACATATAAAATCATATAAGTAATTACTCAGGCTAAATTATGATAGTTCTTCATTAATTAATGTTCATTCATTTAAATATAAAGTGTCTATAGAAAGTGATAAAGTATCTTTACCTAGGTTTTCATTTGTGTGTATTTTCCAACCGGTTGGCTTTCTGGTTCTTCATCGATAGCTTCATCGCTTGTTTCCATTTTGTGACTCAGAAATGGGAGAGAGAGAGAGAGAGAAAAGCAGTAGCATTTATTTTATGATTATGACATCAGTTTCCAGCATTTGTTCCAGGTGGAATAGTTGATTTGTGGAGATTTGGGGCATGAAGCCCTGTCAGATATATCTGTGGCTTATGTGGCTTCTCTATTAATGTTGACTGCGGCAGTAATTGACTGGCTTACTACTGCATTCTGAATATCTGGATCTCTGGTTGTTTGGTTTCTGCATTCTGTCCAAACCGATGAATGATCTAACAAATTGCAGCACCGGCTGTATATCACAAACTAGATAATATTTCAAACCAAACTAAAGAACAATAAAGAGAGCAGCTTTATATACTTTTTCTCTCCTATTGTTTAAATCTCTTATCATTATTTTTTAATTTAGATCTTAACTTGAAATGTTTTTTAATTAATTTTTCATTTCTGGTTATCTTAATCCTTTGCTTACATTCATCTAAACTATAAGATGGTTTACAGTTTTTTCAATTAATACAATTTAATCAGCAATCTTTTAAATTAATTACATTTTCGAAAATTTTCTTTTACAAACAAGTTTTTACAGCCTAATTTTATTCTAAATTTTACTATTTATTTAGCTTTTACTTTATAAAAGCTGTTTTTTTTAAAAAAAAAGAGAGAGAGAGAGAGAGAAAGTAGAGAGAAAAGTTTTAACTTTTCTTTAATTCTATTATACATTTCTCCCCCCTCCTACTAAGAAGTTTTATTCTATGAGAAAACTATGAAGCAGTATTTTTATGTTTTAAATTTTTGTTTAAAAAAAAAAATCTTTAAGCCACTTGTAATTTATTTTTATCTTAATTTTTTAATAAAAATTACAGACATGTAGCAGTACAATATTTTAAATATGCAAACTTATTTTCATAAAAGCTTTTAATGAGAGATATACCATATGATCTTTTTTAAAATATATATATTAAATTAATATCTAATAATTACTCATTATTCAAACTGGTATATAATTTTGTTGTTGTTTAACTTCAATTATGATTTTGAATGTTAAAAGTCATTTGATTATATACTCCTAATAATTAATAAAGCAAGTCATATATAACATGACATTACTTTTATGAGCTTGTAATTACAAAAATGCACATAGAGAGCGTACCAATAGCTCTAACAAGCTCGTAAATTAACAAGTGCGGTTATGAGAAATATTTGTCATAACCGCACTTGTTAATTTACGAGCTTGTTAGAGCTATTGGTACGCTCTCTATGTGCATTATATACTCCATATTTTATTATCATATCTGGTATAATTTTATAACTAGGAAAGCTTCTGGATTTAATGGATAAAAATTAAATACAGTGTTAAGATAATTTAAAATTTTTTTCAATGCATGCAAACTATTTTGTTTTATTGTAGCCCCCCTCCCCCCCCCTTTTTTTTTGGTAATATATAATATTTATAATGATTCCCAGGAACTCTTTTTTATGTTTTAGAATAAACTATATAAAATAAAAATATATTGTGTTTGTCTAAAAGTTTGAGATGATAGTATTTTAGTAGTAATTCTATGTTAAACTATTTCAATGAACTAATATGAATTGTTAAATTAGAAAAATTCAAACTTTATTTAAACTTTTTAAACCCTATTTTAAATAGTATTATTCTCCATTTTCAGGTATTGCTGATCTGAACAATGATAGTATGAGAATCAATTTTGACTCTTTAGATTTGCAAATATTGATAGGATAACCTAGTTGGTTTTACCTTAAATTCAATATTTATGAATCTAAAAATCCAGATTTGAATCCCATGCTAGTGCTGTCACTAATCATCCCAGAAACACATGAAGAAGATAGGATAATAATATCACTTAAAACTATGTGTTATATACTAACTTATATGCTATTACTAACACTGGAATGTGTTTGGAAAAATTTAAATAAAGTTTGGATTTTTTTAGAGGCATTTAGCAATTAAATTTAGATAATGGAAATAGTCCAACATATAATTATAAAAAAACATATGTTTACACCAAAACTTTCATCATTAGTAACATAATATGTCAGTAGTAATTTATTACATTTTGTTCCAAGCTTCCTTAGCATATAATTTATGTGGCAGATAGTAGCACCCACTTTGTTTATAAAGTTTGTTGATAATACAATACGTATTATTTATTATTCTGTCCTGTGAGATGTACAGTAATTTTCAACATATATATATTGCAGACATTTTTTAAGATATATAATAATTACAAAAAATAACATTATATTATTAAAAAAATAATAATGTAGTTATTAATACTAAAATGAGAGAATACAATTACATATATGTGTTTATAATGTGTATGTTCACTTATTCACATTTACTCAAAGTGTTTCCTTTTTTTAAAAAATAAAATGGACCTTGAAGTGACAGATTTGGATCTTCTCACACAATTGATGTAACAGAACAAACAATTTCACTGCAATTAAACACATTCGAGATAATATCCTTTTTCTTCAATATGGATATGCAATAGCAGTCTTATTACCAGTAGACATGGGCCCTGCAGTTGTTTCGATGTTTTTAAGATTGCATCTACTTTATATTTTTAGTAATATTTATTAAGGTTATAACCTTAAGAATATGTGCCTAAAATGTGACAGTAGGGACTTCTACAAATCTAAATACAAGATTAATGATGCTCTTGTCTTTTAAAGTCATTAATCTTGTGGTTAGAGGTCCCTACTGTCGCATTTTAGGTGTGTAGTCTTAAGGTTATAGCCTTAATATATATTACCTACATAATGAGTATGCACTTTACAAATTATTAATTACTACTTTATATGTTTAGGTAAACTCTTCAGAGGCACATTTAAAGTTTTCTGACACAATATAAGAATGTTTTAGTGATTCCTTTTTGTGTATGTGTGCCATTACTAAATTGGTAACTTTCATTTTATTCTTTAAAGAAAGCACTTTACAAATTTTTTTAAATTTCATTGCACAAAATAATATACCATTTAGACAAAAAAAAAAAGGTCACTATCATAAAATATATTTTATTTATGAATTTTAATATTTTTATTTATTATTTATTAACAATTTCTTTTGATTTTAATATTCTCTTTGGATTACATATAATGGAAATAGTGTATATATATATATTGATATAGCATATATCAATGCTTTATTGTCTAAATAATTTGCTAATAATATTCTGATTTGTCATTTAATGACAAAAAACTTATTTATACCTTTCCAACACAAAGTAATACGTTTCTAAGTTACTCTTGTCAGATATATTAATGAACCACAAATCATTTCAAAAATTTCCAGGGAGATTTACTTTCCCCCCAGTTTTTTACTTGTTTGCCACCATCTGTTTTGTCAAAAAAATGAACAAATAATAAATGTTCAGTATTTCTTTGATTTGATGCATTTGCCATCATTGAAGTAAAAAATATATTTCACAATGTATTTTGAAAACTGAAATTAAATATGGAATAGTAACAGTTTTGACTATGACTTCATATTTTGTTGTATATCTTGAAAACTTTTTATTAAACAAGTTTTTTTTTTTTTTCTGAATTGTCTATTGAATTTGTCTGAAGGTTTGTAATGATGGTATATTATAAGATGTTATATGTTGGACTATTTACATCATTTATGAGTGAATGTTGAATGTGGCAATACACCATGTATGGAAGCCTCTAATTAATCTTGCTCTTAGGAAAAAATAATAAAAAATAATTAGACTTTAAAAAAAATTGAAGGACTCAGGAGGATTTGAACCAACTCTCATATATAAATATATCAATTTTCTACTATATGTTGCCTTTGACAGAATACCTCAGTTGGTAGAGCGTTTGCCTTAAAAATTCGATATTCAAGAATCTAAAGGTGTGAGTTCAACTTCTAAACAAATATTGTCACTGTGCATATAGGCCAGCAACACCTGAAGAAGAGTTTCAAATAATACTACTCAAAACGTTGTGTAATTACTAACCTGTATTGTCTATTTGTGTGTTATTACTAACAAGTTGTTTGTATTTGGAACGTTTAAAATTTTCTTTACATTCAACATTCATTCATAAATGATGGAAATAGTCCAACATTAATTATAGTAAATAATTTTCATCATCTAATTGAATTGTTTTTTTTTTCTTTACTAATACTAACAGTTGAAAGTATTTAGGAATGTATAAATAAAGTGTGGATTTTTTAAAAAACATTTAACAATTTCATTTATATGATGGAAACAGTCCAAGATATAATAATTATAAGTAAATGTTATTATGATAAATTTTTAATACCATAATAGTAATAAGCCTTTGAGTTTTAAGTTTCTCTTTTTTATCTGCCAAATAATCTATTAATCTAAAATAATCATTTAATTAATTCAGCATAATTTTTGACATCATTCTTCTTCCATGAGAAATAGAAAAGACACAATTGAATTGAATGCATTAAACTTCATAAATGAAATTATCTTTTTTTAAGAAGAAAAATTGTTTTTAAATTCTAGCTAAACTAATACTTCTTTTTTTCTTATTGAATTTTCTGTTACAATAATATTTTAAAATTCATTTTAATTCTGAATTATTATATTTTTAATAAAAAAAATGAAAATAATATTTAAAATGAAATTTGTTTGAGGAATATTTTAATCAGTAATGCCTATAATTAAAATAATAACAGTGAAATGAAAATGAGATATCAGATAAAAACCTACTTTTGCATATTATTTTGCTACAGAGAATCTTCATTGTTTATACTTAACTATGATAGTTCCAGAAAAATATCATGAAGATCAAGTTTGTGTTTAGATTCCTGCAAAAATTATGCTAATTAATGGGTATTAAACCATTACAAAATTGTAGTGCTTATTTTTATATATTGTCAATAATGCTCTTATATTTTTTGTTATACTAAAAATACAAATGTGAATTAAAAGCTCAAATTTCTGTGAAAAAAAACATTAGAAATAATTTCAGCATTTTTAAAACTTGAATGAGGATCACATTTCAAACAGGAAAATAGAAAATACATTTATATTTAGTTTTGCTAATAAAACAAATAACAATATATTTGATTATTTTATGAAAATGAAACCTATTAATCTTAGAGGTTATATCAACCCTAAATCATGTAAACATCTAGGTTATAAATATATATGAGTGATTTAATTAGGTACAGATTAAAAGAAATATACATAGTATAAACATGTAAAGTCACTTTGTAATGAGTTAAAGTATAATAGAAATCAAGTTATGAATAATAAATCATGAATCGCTATTCCTTATATATATTCAATATCAAACAAAAATGAAATTAGATAACAAAGGTTGTCATGTTTAAGTTTACATTAAACCATTTGATCAACTGTCCATACTTTACTGCACTTATGTTTACTATAGTTAATCTAGAGCAGTGGTCTTCAACCACCAGTCCATGGCCCCGCGCCGGGCTGTAGAAGTTTTTTGCTGGTCCGCACTAGACTGGCAAGAAAGTTTTTAATAACAAAATAATAAGATTTTAAACTTTTAATTAATATAAACAATTTTTATTTATTTTTTCATCGCACTTTTACCTGATTAAAAAAAAAGAAACAGAACAAAATCTAATCAATCATACATAAATTAATTTGTTTTTCTAGTTATCACAAATGTTTATGGGGGGGGGGGGATAAAATTAAATTTTTTATTACTTTTCTAAAAAAATTCAAAATTAAAAAAAAAAAAAGTTTTTTATTATACAAACTCCATATATATATAACTTCATCTAAGGCTAAGCTGTTTACATCTTTAAGAAAATTTATCTATAGACTTCTGCTGGTCCATGAAACCTTATCCTTATTTTTGCCGGTCCGCGAAACCTTATCCTTATTTTTACCGGTCCACAGGTGTGAAAAGGTTGAAGACCACTGATCTAGAGCAACATTTATGTAAGACTAAAACATCATATATATATGTGTGTGTGTAATACAAATAAAATATCTGTTAATTAAAAACTATTATAAAAACAATAAATATAATGGTAATTAACTATTATATACAGTCTTTCAATCTGCAGAAGTACTTTCCATTAATTCCTTAACCCTACTCAACTGTTGTTAAATTCAAAAAACATAACAGAAGCAAACATCATCAACTCAAATCCCACAAATTCCAAATTTTAACATTAGCAGCTTATCAATTATATTTATTTTATTTCTATGTATTAAAATCACTTCCTTATTTATTTATTTTTATTATGGTTCCTCTCTTCATGAAGAGTTTTAACACTTTCAAGATCAAACTTAAATTTATATTTATATGTCCTTTCATGATCCAAGAGAACTGAAGCAGTCATTAAATCGTTATTATTTTTATTTTTCACAGCTTATATAACAATTCATGCTCCTTTAATCTTTTTTCAATACTACACTTTGATTCACCTATATATGATAACATATACCTACAAAAAATTTGATACACAACATTCCTTTTCTCCTTGACAGGTATGACATTTTTAGAAGTATTCGCTATTTATTAACATTATTTTTTTTTATCAAGAAATTTATTTAACACAAAATATACATAGTATTATGATATACAGGATAACAGGTTAAGCTTGGTTAAAAGGTTAAGAGTTTTCATTGGTCTATCTTGTGCAACTTTGTATTGATAGTGGTTGCAGTATTTCCATTGAATGACATTGTATTCCTGCAACAGGTTGATGCTTAGAGTGACCATAGAGTTTTTATAGGGATGATAAATATATTGCTTTTTGATGGTGGGTTTGATGTGAGTTTGTTGCAGTGTTTGCATTATTGTTGTATCAGGACTTCAAATGGTCTCCATGTCTCAAAGAAGGCCGTAGAGGTAGAGAGGATTTCATCCCTTTTTTTGATGTTGTTGATGATGTTAATGAAGAGTTGGAGAGGATTTAAATGAGCTCCTTCAAAGGCTAGCTTGCAGTGGACGGACCAGATGGAAAAGGAGAGGAATGTGGATAGTCTTATCCATGCAAATGTTTTGTACCAAGGCAGTGCTGGATTGAGTTAATTATTTGAAAGTTGATCTTTGAGTTTGTGTGGATTAATTGATACTGTTGAGATTGGGGCAGATGTTCAAAATGTGCTCAAATGTCTCTGATTCCCGGCCGCAAGAGTTGGCATAGTGGGTCAATGTTATTGAATCCTCTTCTGTTTACCAAAAACCATTTAGTTGGTAGGGCATCAAGATTTATTTTAATTATGAAGTCCAGGAATTTTGCTTCGAGGCTCCAAAATTTAAACTGTGATATGATTTTCTTGTTGGATATGTTAAGTCTGGAAATAGAAGAATATGTTTGAGGATGCTGTAGATTATATGCATCCCAGTATTTCATTTTGGAGGAATAAGCAGTTGCAGGACAGTTGTAAAGGCATTGAGAAGCAGAGGTTAAGGATGATATCCAATCCTGTTTGAGAGGTGGTGGTCGGTCGGTGGGGTCAACTGGCATATAGACTTGGAAGTTGTCAAAAATAAGGGTTAATTTATGAATAAGATTGTGGTTTTTTGGAGAAAAAATGTATAGGGGGAGTGGAGTGAAAGACCATTCAGCCAGCAGGGACGGCGCATGCCTTCTAGACTGATGGCAACAGTTTTCCCACCCCAGAACAACCTAGAGCAAAGTGAATTAATTTTACTGACAAAGATTTTGGTAGGTTTAATAATTGGGAGGTAATAATTAATTTTGGGGGAAAGGACCATGTTGAGTAAGGCCACCTTTCCATGAAGTGAAAGGTAAACCTTAGCAAGTGATGTTGTTATTTTGCTGGCAGATTTTAATATTTCATTTTGTATTTGTGATGTGATGATAGTAGGTGGTTTGTGAAAGGGAATACCTAGGAAATTTTGTGGTTGTCCAAGGAAGTTAGTTGTAATCTTCTTCCCTGTAGCAATTCTCCATGCAGATGATTTTTGAAGATTGAAGGAAAGTTTATATTGGTGAGTGTAGTCATTTAAAATTTTGTTGAGATGACCAAGATATTTTTGTGATGGCAAGACTATGAATATATCATCCATATATGCGAGGATTTTTATCTCCCTCTTTAATCTGGGAATGTAGACTCCTGGAAGTTGTCTTTGAATGTCTAACAGGAGTGTATTGATGTAAGCAATGAAAAGAATCGCACTAAGAGGGGATCCTTGTGGAATTGAATGTGATGGTTTGAAACTGTCAGAGGTTCTTCCATCTAAGGATATCAGTATGTGTCTGTTTCTAAGAAGATTACTTATGATTTGGAGGTATGGCTTGGGTACCGCATAGTCAGCCAGAGTTTTAAGCAGGATGTTGATCCTGACTGAATCAAATGCGGCAGCTATGTCCAATTGAACAGCAATTGGTTTAGATTTCCTGTTTGTTCTTAAGTGATCAACTAGGGATTTAACTTGGGCCATAGCTAGGGTGGTTGATGAGCCTTTTTTGGCAAACTGGGATGGAGAAATGTATTTGAGAATACCTTCTTGAATGATATCTTTTATAGTGGATTCAATGATTTTTATAATTAGAGGGGACATTGAGATGGGTCGAAGACTCATGAGCTCCGATGGCGGTTTATTTTTCTTAAGAAAGGGTACCATGGCAATCGGGTAAAGATTGGGGATAATTTTGTTTCCATCTGTTTAGGTGGTCTATCATTCTATGGATAATTGGTATTGAAAATTTGCTGAGGTGGGCTAGAATGAAGCGTGGAATGCCATGAAGCCCAGGATGTATTCGATCCCTAAGGGATGTGATTTTGTTTTGTAGCATGGATTCCGTTATGCAATGCATGTCTGGAACTTCTTCATTTTTCCATATAGTGAGTGGTGTTTCAGGATCTTTTTGAAGAATTTCCTGTTAGTGATGCTTAATGCCTTCCAACATTTGTTGACCAATCCAGGATTCCCAACCAAATTGAAATAACTGATTTACATCAAACAAATCTTAATATAACAAAATATAAAAGTACAAATCAAAATATACACAGCAACAGTAGAAACGAAATCAAAATATCTAAAAATCAAACAGTTAATTTCACTGTTAAAAAGCGGTTTGATTGTAATGAACGTTGTACTGATGAAACAGAAAGTAATTTCAAAACACCCAAAACACACTTTACACATCATAATTTAACTAAAGATAAGAATAGAAACCAAAACTCATCCAGTTTCCAAAGATCATATACAGAAGCAGTTCAAAATATGAATGCTATTCCGATGCAGTCTGAAATGAATATCAAACAAGACGGTAGCTCATTCCTTAGTTATATAGATTTTGATACTGATGAAGCAACCTTCAGAATTCAAACATAACTCAAGATAATGATGAAGCATATCAAAATATTCATATAAAATTCAACAACTCTATTCCTGAAAAATTACTTAAATCGTTTGCTAACTATACAAATGATAAAACGCTCATATTTATTAACATTATTTGTAACACAAAATGAAACATTAAACACGTCCTTATATATATCCTTAAAAAAATTTCACTTGAGCATTTGAAATATAAAAAATATATATATATATAGTGTAATAATGCTCAAGGCTAAGTGATTTTGTAAATAATCATTAAAAACCAGTTAACACTTAGACAATATCAATAACAATCAACAATTTCAAACTGTTGTCAGGGCAACTTCCTTTTAACAATGAAGGTGTATAAGAAAAGCTAAAATAGATCCTATGATAGTCAGTATTCTGGATCATGAAAGGTTATTTAGTCATGTTTTTAATTCTAGAGAAATAAGGTTCTTTGTAATGAACACAATGGCAGAAAGTCTAAAATTAAAGACTTAGTTCTTTAACAAAGGAATCTCTGTAATGAATAGCAAATCTAATAGTGTTTAGTTAAATGCAGTTTGGAATTTGCATCTTTCAAAGAACAATTTTTATCTCCATTTGTAATTGTATTAAATTTAATGGGGTCCCCCCCCCCTTTATAAGAGTGTTCACTCTGAAAGTGCATTTAGGTTATATTTAATATTTTCAATATTTTCTTCAAATATATGGTATTAATATTGCCTTTAATGTAATTAAAACTATTTAAAATGTAAAAAATACAAACTCAGTATTTATCTTTATTCCCTCCCATTAACTTTAAAAAGAAAAAGTTGATTAAATGTTGTTTTGCTTCCATCTCCATTATCAATTTTTTATCGAATTTAAAAGCATTCTAGTCATTTCTTTAGCAAAGTGAAGATCTCTCAATTCTAAATAACTGATAAAAAAAATTGACTACTTTTTCCTGGATTTTCTTATTACATTAATAATGGCTTATATTTATCATTACATATTAATTATATATGTTAATAGATCTTTTAATGCATTGTAACTGGAATAAGATTTTCTTCTCATAGTTTAATGTTATCGTTTCTGTAATCTACTAATTTATTTCATCCGAATATACCTGTGTTAATCCTTTATTTGCATTTATTGAATTTTTTTACAATCTTAAATGTTATCTTTGCTTTCAATTATTTACTATTTTTTACATAAGCCCAACATTAGTCTCAATTGTGGTATCTTATTTTCAAATGACAAGTAATACATTTTTTTCACTTTAGAGAACTTCTTATTTTATATTTAAGTATTTTGCATCATTTTCTTTTAAACTTAAAATATATTTATATTATAATGTAACCTCAGGCAATACACGGAAAATGGTCATTATATTTTTAATTTGTTCATTTTTCTTAAGTTTACAATCTATAGAGGATTTTGTGAGTTTCTGATAGGGTATATTATTTTTCTGTTTGCACAGTAATAAAACGTTTATCATACATAAATCACTCACTCCTGATCATATGAAATTGTGGTTAATGGAAGTGAGAAGAATGATATATCATTATAATTATTTTAGATAAGAGAACCAAAATATAAACATTTAAAAGGTTTTGACTTTGCTAGATTGCTATGGGTTAATTATCATGTATCAAATATGTGAAAAGATATTAAATTGACAATATAACTTGTAATTTGAAGTGATTCACAGTCGTTAACATTTAAAAAAAAAAAAAGGTGATTACTTCTTTAGTAGATCAAAGTCATTTTTAGCATTGAATGTGACAAATGGAGCTTTGATCTGTGAGTCTTTACATCCATAAGTCATTACTCTACTACTGTATTAACAGGGCAGAAATAAATAAATAAATAAATTGAGAGTTAATTAAGGAAATTATATATGGAATATATTGGAAATGAGGAGTTAAGCAAAGGCAATAAATTAAAAGTATTTAAACAAGTTGAAAGGCAAGCAAAACAATTATAAAAAAAAAAAAAAACTAGATGGTTGGAGAAGGTTACATCATCTTTCGAGATAACTATCAAAATTTAGCCCACTTTTATTAAATTTGTGGTGGTTGATTTGCCTAGCTTAAAGTCTTCAAAAAGAGAACTTAGTTTATATTTATCATTGCAGTGAACTATTAATAATTTGTTATATATACTGAATGTATTTTGGGGTAATGGTTGTACATATATATTTATTTGTAATATTTGAATACAAGTATAATTTATATACTTGCAGTTTAGATGTAATTATAGGGGATTTGAACACAGGCTTTCAAGCTCCTTCAGTTATCTACTCTATCTTATACAACCGATAGACTTAACCACGCACGTGAAAAAAAATAAATGATTTCCAATATATGTATTTTGTGCTCGGTATATATTAAGATAGCAAATCAATATAATTCGAGCATTGATTATATATGTGTGTGGGAGATGATGATCTGGACGAACTGATGATTGCTGTTTCAGCACAAAATATGAAAATCATTTATCTTTTTCACATGTGTGTGTGTGGTCATGTGTATCGGTTGAATGAGATAGAGTGGATAGTTGAAAGGAGCTTGAAAGTCTGTGTTCAAATGCCCTATAATTACATTTTAGTTTGATAAATATAATTATTTTGTTTTAATCCTCCCTCCCCCCCGTTATATAGTAAAAAAAATAAAAAATACAATCCTTAAAAGTCAAATACGGTTATTAAGAGTAAACGCTAAATATAATTGGAAATATTAAAAAGTAGCATATGGAATATTTTTAAAAATAGCAGTAATGGGAAGAATCAATTATTTATATGTAAGTTATATTTATGGGATATTTTCGCTATAACTTATGAGTCATTGGCTCAATACTTGCCAAATATTAAAAACCCATAGGTTTTGGTAGTATGCATTTGATTAAAAGAGCTGCCGCCGTCTTTTAAACGAATGAATTACTTTAATTGAATAATAAGAAAATCTTTCTTTCAAAAACTTGTTTATAATGTGTAATCACATTTTTCAGCCTCGTAAATTTAATCCTTCATTAATTATTTTGTAACTTCGTTTTAACAATATGCATCTTTGCAATAATCAATTTTTACATGAAATATTTGCCTCCGCTTCCAGCCCCCCTCTCCTTTAACGGCTATTCACTTCATCATAAAAGGAAATGATCATATTAAGTTTTTGTATTGAGTTTTCATAGTTGTAAAACTCTGGTTAATATTATCAAATAATGACAGATCAATCATCCTCGTGAATGTTGAAATCAAAATCCTGGTAAAAAGCTTTTCTTTCATTCTTTATTATTGTTAAGTAAGTTTCAAGTTATTGACATTACTCCACAGAGCGCTGGTGATTGGAATTCGTGCTAATGAAAATGAATGGCTGAAAGAATTGTTTGCAATGATTTTGTACTATAAGACTATATGAAAACTTTCACCTACAGCCCTTAATAAGGATGATGGATATCACTGTCTTTAAAAATATAGGCTTTGAGTTAAATGTGCTCATTCAAGCCAAGATGGTCATTTTCTTCTACTGCACAGCTTAATGTAATCAATCTCTGCTCCTCCCTCGCTGCCTTCCCCTGCTTCTTTTTAACACCCAGCCAAGGCTAAATACTAATGCTGCCCATTCTTTAATGACCTAAGCCCTGGTCAGACTCCTACATAATTGATTAGTGGAGCAGAGAGAGACATTTCATAAAGGAGGTTGGGTATCTTTTCAGTGGCTATTAAAGATTCATATGAGAACTTTTTGATTCTAGAACTTTTGTAAATCTATTTGAGTTATTTTGCTCACTTTTTGGACATTTATTCTTGTTTAATCCTTCCCAGTAAGTATTGATTTGTTCTCCCCTTGTGAGAAGAATCTCTGGAGAAGAAACCAGTTTTAAAAATATATTTATTTTTCACAATCTTTGTTTGATATAGCAATTTAGAAATAATAGATTTTTTAATGTTGTGAAGTAAATCCTGTTAAGTTAGTTGTCTTTCTATAGATTTTTTTTTTTAAAAAGGGGGGAGGGGGAGGGTTGTATATTTTGGAATAATGTTTGTTTGTTTTTTATTAATAAAGATTTTAAAATATAAATTTACATTTTAGTTTTGCATGGAATAGGAAAAGGCAAAAATAGAATTTTTATAAGTCAGTTTTATTTACGTATATTCTATATAAGAAAATATTTAAATACAATATTAATGAATCGGTAGATGATAAACTTGAAAATTATTTTAAGTTCTAATCAGTCTTAGTTTTTTCCTTTCAGATTGCCGTCCCATAACAAATCCAGCTAACCAATTAATTAGCAAGGGAATAAAATAAGAATAGTAAAGCGCTTAAATTCTTTCTAATCAGCAAATCTGGTGAATAATTTATTCTTCTTCACTATTCTTTAATGAAGAGTTGTTGGAGAGGCGTTACCATGCAGTAAAGCTGTTTCTGTACTTTTTAATATATTTACTAGGTTTGAATCATCGTCAACATTATTAATCCACTGCAGGATGAAGGTCTCTCCAAGTTCAATCCATCTTCTCTGATCTTTAGTTTCTCTTCTTCACATAACCCCTGCACACTTCCTTATTTTATCCATCCATCTCACATGTGGTCTCTTTCTGGGTCTTTTACAATCTCTTGGAATCCAGTTTAAGATTTCAATTGTCCATCTATTATCATCTTATCTAGCCTCCACTTCAGTCTTTTAATTTTTTTAATGAGGTCAGTAACACCTGTTTGTTCTCTTACCCATTTATTGTGTTTTCAACCATGCATCTCTCCATACTTCTTTGAGTGGTCTGAAGTCTCTGTATTGCTCTTCTATTAAATGTCCAAGTCTCAGATCCATAAGTAAGAACTGATAAAACACATTTATTAAAAATCTTTCTTTTCAAATACATAGGCATATTTTCTTTTAGTATCAAGTTATTTCTACCAAAAGCACTCCAACCAAGTTTAATTCTATGATTAATTTCATCCATTATGTTTTTATCTGTATTAATAATCTGACCAAGGTATTTGTAACTGTTAACTTTTTCTAACTCATCATACTCAATCTTTATTTTCATATTTTGAGAAAATCTAGGTTTGAATACTTGCCTTAAAATTTGGGGGGGAAAATTCAAATTCCAGTCATGCTTAAGACTTTTTTTTCCCCAGATGGTCATTCCATAACTTATATATTTTATCATTTAATATTAGTATAATAGATATCTAATTATTTTAAGCTAGAGGATGAAACTAGAATGTGGAAAAAAACTTATCTGTTGAGTAATGCCTTTTTTATCTTTGTCCTTCTTTGCCAGCCACTTGAGAGAATTTTGCTTTGCAGTGAACTGTTTAAAGAATTCATCTTCACTGTCAGTTTGTCAACCTCAAGTGTCAACACAAATTTATGTTGGATTCTTTTATCTTCCTGTTAGTTTAAATATTTCTTCACTGAATTAATAACTGAATAATTTTATTTTAAACTGAAATTGTTCAGAATTCCTCAGCTACTCTGCATTTAAATCTTCAGATAATGGAAATGATAAACTGGTGCACCAATCACTATAAATAAACACAAATGGCTAAAAATTAATTAACTAAGAAGCTTATAAAATAGACGATTGCTGTTTATATAAACAATGGCAACATAAAATTCACTTTACCATTCATCTAAGAATAACGAGATATTAGCCAATGTTGATTGATCATATTAAACATTTTCCAAAAAACCCTTTAGCTTTAATCTGAATATGAACCTGAGTTCGTTCTGCACCCAAACTCTTAATTAAATGATGAAGAGAGAAGCAAGATAGAAATTAAAGTGATATGCTGAAAATGACTTAAATTTTTAATTGATGAAAGTGTCATCAAAGAAACACAAATGAGCTTGATTATTGGTGAACACCCATAATATAACAATTTATCCTGCTACACATACTACTTCAAAGAATCCTTATTTCCCATGCTTCTAAATTCATTGAACATGACTCTTTATTATTTTTCACTGAGCATATAAAATAATATTTAAATATCCCAAAATGTATTCCCTGGGAATCCAGAATGGAATAAGAAATAAAAAATTAAAACTGCTTTTAATTTATCAAAAATAAATAGTTTAAAGAAAATATTAAATCAGAATGTTAACTAAGAAAATAAGCATTTTAAAAGCAAAGAATATGAATCACATATTAATTTATAAAAATTCTTTCTGCACATGCTAACATTCTTATCAGGAATCAAAATATGAATATTAGAAATAAAGTAAAATCTTGTTATTAAATTTTCTAATTACTGTATTTCTGATAGGTTTATTTGATCTATTTTAAATTCAAATACGTGTAAAATATTTATGCATGTCCTTTCCAGAGTCATTATATTTTGGTATATCATTTTTATGTATAATTAATCAATATATTGGTCTATGGATGACAGCAATTTTTTTTTTTGGGGGGGGGTAATATTAAAAGAGCTTTTAAAAGTGGAACTTACCTCTTTTTGTCAAATGTTAGCATATGTGGAGAGGAGATAGGATGATTATTGTAAGCATTGTATGAAATAATAAATATTACTAAAATATAATTAAATATAAAATTTAAATGACCTAATACTATTTTAAACTACCAAAAGTAATATTAATTAGTTCTTAAATTGGTTAGAAAATACATTCAAAATGGTTTCCCCTAGACACTTTCCATATTTTAGTTGCAGCTATACACATCTTTTAAATTCATGGGTGTGGATAACTTGAATCAATAGATATGAAATTGGTTTCCTGGTTCTAATTCTTAGTTCATCAAACTTTCTATTAGAATGCTTCATTTTTCTTGCAGATTTCTTCTTAATAGAGATTTGAGATTAAATGTGTTTCTTAGTAATCAAAGTTATACATATATATTGTTTTACACATGTCACATGAAGATTTTACAGACAGTACTCTCTGATTAGTCAACAAGAAATCCTAGAGAAAAGAATTAGGTTTCATAGTCTGTAAATGACAGCTACAAGCATTCTTAGATTGGTTAGAAATTAGCCATCTTAGTATCTATCACTGCATATTATATATTCTTCATGGTACTAATAGAATAATAGCTTCAAACTATAATGTAGGTCACCAGGTATTCCTAGGTTTACTAACTGCCTATTAATTAAGTCACAAACAGAATTAATATGGATTTAGTGGGCCAAACACCAATTAATTTTTCTATTTGAATACAGCCATCTGATGGTGCAATCAGGACTCCATACTGTTTTTCAATTAACTTTTCATTAATTAATTGATTACTTACTTTTTCATTTAGTAAATAAGCTTCTTTATCTATTTCGGACTCATTTCCTATTGGACTGTTTATTGATTAACTAATTTTTATATAAGCTAATTATTATTCAAATAAAATAAAGTCGCACATCATGTTACTTAGCTTGATAAGCTTGAAATTATAAAATAAAATGAAGAGCATGCTAATAGCTCTAACAAATGCTGCAAGAGAAAGCCCCATATAGCTATAAGTTAAATAGCTTGATTTGAAGACATAGGTGTCTGAAAATTTCAGATTTTCTACTTAATAATTAACTATCAGATAAGTTCTGGCTTTGAGTTGATATTTTGGATCTAGTGTCTGAAATATCCTAGCACCTCACTAAGGAAAGTCAATAGCTTGAAACCAATTTGTAGATAGAGATTTTAAATGCTTTCTCTTGCAGCATTTATCGATAAAGCTTGTTACAGCTATTAGGGTGCTCTTTATAAGCTAATTATTGTATAGCTATTTTTTATCTAAAATTATTTAGGTCTTACATTTTTATAATTAAATCATTTTGGTTATTATAAACTTTCTTTTTTATCAAATTTATAATTATTATGAATTGTAAATAAAACCTTTCATACTACTGACCATTTATAATATTATAGCTAATTCCTGTTTTTCCAATATTTTAAAAGTTTTACAAATAATTAGTTATAAATTTTATTGCAGAATTTTGATATTATTTGATTTATTGCCAGATATAATTCAAGTTTAGCTACTAATATTGAAGATTAATAAAATAATTTTCCTTGCTTTTTTTTAATTTTTTTGAATCAATGCACTCATTTATTGAGCCATTGTCTTTACTTTTACTTAAGAGCAAAACAAAAAAAAAAAACACTTTCTTCATTATTTTGTTGGCTTTTTATCATACATCATTAAATTATTTTGTTTTTCTGGAATTTTATAAAGCTATTATGATATGGTTTTAATTTTATTACATTTAAATTATATACATAATGTGGCATTGTATTAAATAAAACAACTGGATTTAATCTTATAAAATTTACCAATATTAAAATGTATATGTAAATATTAATTACAGCTTACTTATGGGTACACCTCCAATAGCATTCTATTTTTTGGTGAAACACTATAAAAATAGCATATATTGACATTAATTTTTTATAATTACTTCTAATTATTTGTAATAAAGTCAATAATAATATGCATAAGAAGTTTTCCTTGAATGTGTATTTTATCAGCAAATTTTTTCATGATCGTGAATAATTGTAGAATATGATAAAAGTTTTACTGCTAAATGTCTGAATGACCAGGTGCTCACAAAACACAACAGTATAGGAATGACAAAAAAATGTAGGGGTGATTTAAAAATAAAATGGCCAATTTCTGTATTATAATATTAGGCAGGGCATTCAGTTATCATATTGCTTGTAAAACTCGAATTTATTCTTATGAAATGAATTTCTGTTGCTAAAAATGTTACCAGTTTCTATATAATAAAAAAAATCACATAACTTACTCTAGCTGATATTAATACAACAGATAGAAGCCATTTTTAATTACTAAAAGTAAAAATCCTAAAAATATTTGCAAATTTTTAGTAACAGTTATTTGAAAATCTTAAAAAAAAGAAGAAGAAAACCTTTAAATTTAAAAAAAAAAAATTGCTTGACATAAATTTATTAAATATTATTTATAATGTGTGTAACGCATATAATTGTTGTTGCCTTACATCATTATTGGCAATCAAACACAGTAACTATTCCAGACGAGGTAAGGCAAAGGTAGAGAGAATGATGGATAAAAAGTTAAAAAAAGAAAAGGAAAAGTCAATACTGCTTTGTGTGCAATTAAAGGGTATTAACATTATTTCACAAGCTCATAATTTAGATGCAAAGATATTGCAATGTTTGGTAAAACGTAGCATAAATTGTAATCATAAGAAGCAACAACTTTCACACATCAAACATTAAATGTATTATTATGAGCGATTATCCTGCACAGTTTGATGCAGTGGCCATATCTGGAACTAAATGTCTATGGGTCATGCCATTATCTGCACTTGAATTTCTACTGAACTCCTATGCAGTAAAAGCATTTCATTATTTTTTGCTCTATTTTATTTGGAGCAATTGTAGAGTGACAGATTATGGGCCCCATGGTTCAATTATTATTTATTTACGAGTTAGTTACAAGTGAAGCTGTTATCATTATGATACTATATAAAATGGAAGTTTGAACTTCATAACTATAAAACTAGCAGTTTCCTCAGAAAAATATGCATCCTATGAGGATTAAAATCATTTATTTTATAATGGGTTAATAAATTTACTATATATGTTGTATTTATATATTGGACTATTTGCATTGAATGTCTTTAGAAAAATTTAACTTTATTTAAATTTTCCAGTTACATTCAACTATTAGTAATAGCATACATGTTGTTATATGCACAATGTTTCAAGAGGTATTATTCTCCTTTCTTCTTTAGATGTTTCTGGCCTTACCAGTGACATTATTAGCCTGGGAATCGAACATGGGCCCTTAAATTCTTGAGTATTGAATTGTAAGGTAATGTTCTAATCAACTGAATCATTCTTCCAAAGGCAAATAGTCAGTAAAAATTTGATATATGAGACTTTTCCTTTTTCTCCATCTTTTCCTAAGAGCAAAGTTGGCTAATGGTTTTCATATATTATGTATAGTCATACTAGAATGACTTGTGGGGTTATTTGCCATTGTCACAGCATTTTCTCAATTTTCTTCTTTGTATCTTTTCCTTTGTATCCAATGTTTTTGTATTTTTCCAATTGAACATATGTTCATTGGTACATACATGGACTGCTACCTTAGACACATCTGTTTTCTCTTTTTTTTAATCACCAGTTTGTTCTCTTGCGATTGGCTTTTCAGTGTGGTGACTGGTCTCACCAATATATATTCTTCCACATTAGCATGATATTTTATAGATGCGATTTTTGCTTTTCAGCAAGTTTAGGTTTTATAGAAGTTATAATTTCTCATATTGTGGTATGGCTCTGGAGAGCTGTTTTGATTTTATACTGATTGCACATTTTCCTTAATTTGTCTGCTATTTTTGGTATATATAAATAAACTACAATAACAATAATTGCTTTTTTTTTCTTTTGATGATTCTATTTGTTGTCTATATAGAACAAACTTATGAAAAATGGTTATCATCAGTTGTTATTGAGATAGACAACAATAATAACCATCAAAAGAAAAAACAATTATTGGTACTGTAGTGTACCCATACATACCAAAAATACCAAACAAATTAAGAATGTGCATGTAAAAATGCAATAGTAGGAACCTCTACAGTCTTAACCACAAGCTTACATTTTTGGAAGAAAAGAGGGGAACCCCTCTTTAATTCAACCTACTTTCTATATAAATAGGTGAAGCTCAAGTGGTTAGATCTGAGAGTGTGAAGCTATTCAATACTTCACTGATTAAGTCCACATTTCTTATTACACATTAATACTCATGAAATCTTTCGATTTACAATGAGTCAATGGAAAGATCTTATAGTTAGAGGTCCCTACTATCACATTTTTACATGTACATTCTTGAGGTTACAGCCTTAGTAAATATTACTTGTGTAATCAATGTGCGTTTAAATAAATTTATAATTACAACTTTAAATTATCATAATAGATTTCTAACTATAAGATCTTTCCATTGACTCATTATAAATCGAAAGATTTCACGAGTATTAATGTGTAATAAGAAATGTGGACTTAATCAGTGAAGTATTGAATAGCTTCACGCTCTCAGATCTAACCGCTTCAGCTTCACCTATTTATATAGAAAGTAGATTGAAGTAAAGAGGGGTTCCCCTCTTTTCTTTCAAAATGTAAGCTTGTGGTTAAGACCTATAGAGGTCCCTACTATTGCATTTTTACACACACATTCTTGAGGTTACAGCCTTAGTAAATATTACTTACGTAATCAATGTGCATTTAAATAAATTTATAATTACAAACAAATTAAGGAAAATCTGCAGACAATATAACATCAGAACAGCTTTCAGAGCCAAAGCACACTACAAGGAATAAGCTTGAAATGCTAAAAAGCAAAAATTGCATCTAGGAAATACCATGTAAATGTGGAAGAATGTATATTGGTGAGTCACATTGCCTAATTGAAAAGTGATTGCAAGAGCACAGGTGTAACAAAAGAAGCAGATCATGTATGTACCAATGAACATATGTTTAATTGGGAAAATACAAAAATATTGGATAGAGGAAAAGGTGTAAAAAGAGAAAATTCAATGAAGCTGCTCACATGACAATTGAGAATAATCCCATAAGACAATCTAGAGTGGCTCTACATAATGTATGAAAACCACCAGTTAATTTTTGCTCTTAAGAAAAAATGGATAAAGCAGAAGAACCTCACAGATACAGCTCAGTTGGTTAGAGTGTTACTTTAAAATTTAATATTCAAGAATCTAAGGATCCAGGTTCGATTCCCATGCTAGTACTATTTGACTGATTGTTACCTTTGGCATGACGGTCAATTGGTTATAGTGTTACTTAAAATTTCAATATTCAAAAATCTAATGATCCAGGTTTGATTCCCATGCTAGTACTGTTTGACTGATTGTTACCTTTGGCATGATGGCAATTGGTTATAGTGTTACCTTAAAATTTCAATATTCAATAATCTAAGGATCCAGGTTTGATTCTTATGCTAATACTGGCACTGGTCAATATTACCTGAAGAAGAGAAGACAATATTACCTCTCGTAATATTGTGCATATACTAAGCTGTGTGCTATTACTAATAGTTGAATGTAATTGGAAAATTTACATAAAGTTAAATTTTTCTAAACATTCAATACTTAATATTAGATAATGAAAATAGTCCAATATATAAATACAAGTAAAATACCTTCAT
Source organism: Epiperipatus broadwayi (assembly GCA_028023455.1). Classification (NCBI taxonomy): domain Eukaryota; kingdom Metazoa; phylum Onychophora; class Udeonychophora; order Euonychophora; family Peripatidae; genus Epiperipatus; species Epiperipatus broadwayi. Next base: position 67,706 of record JAQFVV010001177.1, read on the forward strand.
CACAAACGTTCAGGAAAACTTTACTGTATGTGTGTTCATTATTTTAAATATATAAATAGCACAACTTATTAGTCTACTCCATTAGAGATATCAGAGAAATTTTACTGACCAATTAATGTAAGCTTTACTATAGTTGTAATACTTTCTAATCATTATCAAATCAGAATATATGTGTTTGTGTGTGTGTATGCATGAGTAATGAGAGTAGGGAAACAAATACAAAATTAACCTAGCTTTATATTTCAATTTAAAATAATTATTTTGTATTTCATTTGTCAATGAAATACTGCGTTGATTTTATTATTATTTGACTCAGATAAATGTTACGATGATAATAGAAATGATCTACTTAAAGTGTTCTATGGGATTATTTTAAATCATTTGATTAGACTTAATGTTTTTTTAATATAAAACAATTATTGAAATAAATTATGTTTTAAATCAAAACATTTTTGAAGACTATTTACTTCTTTAAGTATGAATACACTTTTATTGTTCATTTGTGATTATTAATTTTAAAATGCGATTTCAGATATAGTCTTTTCTTTTAAAATGTATCGTTAAAAAATAAAGTGAAACTGTTCAACTTTTTAAGTTGGTAACCTTCTATTGTCATATCATTCACAGACAATGGTTCTCTTTGGAATTATACTTTGCTTTCCATAATCAGAAATTGTGGCAGTGATAAATGATGTCTTTAAAATGAAGCTTTATGTTTTTATTCCCAGTTCATTATTAAACTGCTTTGATAAGTATGTGTAATATGCGCACACACTGCTATATATGTATGCTTCAATTAAACAAGGTATCGCAACTTCTGCAGACTACTACTTATACAATATTATGCAAAATGCAACACTTATCTTTTCATAATTTAACATTGAGGACACCAACTAACAGTGCAATTAGTCCCTTATTTTTAAGCAGGAAAATCGTTAAGATAAAAAAAAGAAGAAATAATCATATTAAGTAGCTATTATAATATCAGGACAGTACTTACCGAAAGTGACAAGCAGAGTCCTATGACCAATGCACTACTGTGTGCTGGTTTTATTGTGAATATGAGTATCTTGAATTTTGGACTAATGTGGTATATACAAAAAAAAAAACAGTACTAAATACCCATTTAAAAAGTTGATTAAGTATAGGGGCGTTTCATAATCCATGATATCATAAATGACATTTAAATATCAATGACTACTAATTAGGATAATATGATAACTATAACAATAATTCTTCAAATCTTTTAATTTTTTAGACAACCCAAAGTTAAAGTATTAATAATGAATGCTATTGCGTTTAGTAATTTAATTCATTCTTTCCAGTATCATGTAAGTCTCAACTAATATATATATATTTAATTATTTAATTGCAATTTATCTGATTTTAATGTTTGCATCAGTATTTAAAACAACTTAGTATGTATATGTGGTCAAACAGAAGGAAAAAACATGATTGACTATTTAATATATATTAATAACTTCCACACCCAAATTATGCGAATAGAAATGAATGGACAACTCTCTTTCCTTGATGTTCTTGTTTCAAAACAAACAATAATAACTTTATATATAAATAGAGGGATTTGAACTCAGGATTTTTCAATCTATTCACCCTCCATTCTATCTCAAGCAACCCATACACATAACTACACATATATGAAAAAGATACATGATCTCCAATATACCCCTGGGTCTTGTTTTACGTGATAGATAGGTTCCTCAGAAAACACGTGCAAATGAAATCGCGCAAAAATAGATATAACTTACATTGAAAAAGGGGGGATGCGGTCTGTGATTTTGCAAAATTCGCGTAAAAGCAAAGCACCAACGTAAAATTACTTTAAAATTCGCAAAAAAAAAAATAAGGAAATAAAATATGACTAATAAAAAATTTCAAATTTGAAAAAAAATGATACAAGACAAACTTTTTTTAACTATAATATTTAATTTTATTCAAAATAATATATTTTTATGCATAATTTACAGTACAGTAATTTAAATTTTTTTATACACATTTTAATTATTATCACTATTTGCCCAAAAAGAAGTTCGTTTGCAAACTAATAAAAAATCAGATTCTCATTTGATGTGATGTATTTGGCTTCTCCTTAAACGAAGTCAAGAATATCTCAGCAATTATTCTCACAAGAGGAAATACAACTAGCGCCAAGTTCACTCTCATGTTGTGTTAATGCTTTTCTGTTGACGACGACGATGATTTTAGTAATTGTTTATGAACTTAGACTTATGATAATAAAAAGACATTTATTCACCACTGCTGGAAAAAATTTAATTAAAACTAACAACTAAAAATTAAATTCTTATTTTTGTCTTTAATTTTCAATTCTGTTTAAAAATCAAATTTCGTTTTACATCACATTAATTTCAAGTTGCCTGTAAGTAATTTTTAAATTGTTAATTACAATTAAAAATCAGATTTTAATTGTGTCCACTGCTATTACTGACCTTTTAAAAATAAACTTGTGGACACTAAATGATTAATAATTGATTATGTTCTTTTTTAAAAAGCAAAAACAGAATGTGATTTAAAATGCAAAATTAACACCCACAATATTTGAACAAATTTATATTATAATCTTGTAAAATTTAATGTGTGTATACATAAAATGTGGAAATCATGATTTTAATTTCATTATTGCATAAAATCTTACTATTATAAAGCACTGAAAATATTGAAATTACTAAGATGAAAGTCGAATTCCAATAATGTGCTATTACTTTCAATATAACATAAGTGCGCGAAATTTATTATTTAAAGTAATAGCGCATTATCGGCCTTCGACTTCCAGTAAAAGATGAATCGCGTAACTTCAAAATCATGTTAAATAAGTCCGTGTAAAAAGAGACCCAGGTGTATGTATTTCACACAGAACCAGATCTTAATCTCCACACAAAATACATATGTTGGAGATCTTATATCTTTTTCATATGTGTATCAGTTGTTTGAGGTAGAGTGAAAGATGAATAGACTGAAAAATTCTGAATTCAAATTCCTCTATTCACAAATGTGTGAAACATTCAGTATAAGCAAAAGAAATACTGCCTTAGAATACAAATATTGTTTGTTTATATAGTCATTAGCTAAATTTGTAGTAATGTGCATGAAAGAAAATGTAGAACAAAAATCATCATCACATTTTATATAGTAAAGGAAGCTGTAGGGCACCCAAGTTTAAACCCTACAAGATCCAGTTTTAAAAGCTTAAGACAGAGAGAGAGTGGGGCAACAGTTATATTCTTTATTTGTTTGTGTATTGATAGAAAACTCAAAATGAGTAATACACACATTTAGATTTTTCAATATTTAAATTTTTGTTAAAAAGTAAAGTTATAACTTGTTACACATATATAGGCAATGTATGTGTAAGCTATTTAATTGTTTTATATTTCAAATATTAAACATTTTAACTTTCTTTAAAACTAACCTACACTTGCTAAATTTTAATATTTTATTCTTTCTCTATTTTACTTTTCTATAATTGTAAGTTGGAATTAAAAGCTAGGGATTTGATTTTAAATATTAAGGTTATAATTACTAAGCTAGCAATTAGATTATTTTAATGTCAGTTTATACATGATTTAAGTGATGGAGTGTGTATGTTACATCAGCTAAGTATATCTACATTTATTAAATATTGAGAGAAAAAGAGAGGAAAATCTGCTATATTATTTTTTTTCTTACTCAACAATTTTTTGTATTATAAGGGTTGTTTTTCTGTTGAAATACTTAGAGATGATGTGAGAAGTCTAATTTTAAAAATGTCTCATCTTAAGATCAAAAGAAAGAAGCTCAAATTTGAGATGTTACATAGGTGTAAAAAAGGATTAAGACTATTTTTTCCTTCAAAACAAAAGTTTGTCTAAAAATCAGGATAGTGAGATTTTTAGTACTATCTAGCTAAAAAACGATTTGGTTAAAAATAAGTTATAAATCTAATTAAAAGAGGTGGCCAAAATAGAAAAAAAAACAGATATAAAAGCAGTCTGGAAAATCAGTTGAGTTATTATGGTAGAGACTTTTAAAAATATTGAAACTAAAAGGACAAGCGTTTTTAACTCTACAAAAATCTCAATCCAAAAGTCATTTTTTTTATTATTACATTTTTTTTTGAGGATTGAAGATATAAGGATGGTGGGGTAAGAAAAATTAATATATATCTCATCTGTTGACCAGACCATCCAGCCAGCACATCATATAGGAAAGAAAAGATGTCTTGTCTGAAAAATAATATTCTACACCTTTCAACTGACTGAGAGAAATAAGATGTTTTTAAATAGAAAGAAGAAAACATTCACCTGCATTGGAAGGCAATCAGGAAAAGAGTAATCTACTGATAAATATTAAATCATCAAGTCCAATTAATTGTTCCAGTAACTGAGTTTAAACCCAAGAAAATTTATAAACGTGAAAACAACTGTTGTACTTCATCCACTAAAAGAATCATGCTTGGCAGGAAGAGAAGAAGAGTTGATATAATGATTTCAAATTGTCCACTAAAGCAAATAACCTCAATGGAATCATCATCATCAAATAATTATACACCTCAAGAAAGAGATTGTTCCAAAGAAACATGGAAATTGTTGCTGCCAAAGATAGACATTAAACAAGATAAATTTGAATCATTGGAAGTCGCGGCCAAAGAATGGAACTGGTAATATGAATTTTTTTTTATGTTTTCTTTATGATATCAGAGACTTAGTAAAATTTTAGCAACAGAGTGGTATATTTTTGTTTAAAGAACTTTTAAAACAACCAGGATCAATTGAAACCAAGAATTTCTTAATAACGATAAACATAGGCTTTATTAATGATTTTATATGTACTAAAATTATGATTGTCTATTAACCTAAAGTTATGAAATGTTATTAATATGTAACTTTTTTTTTGTTATTGTTATTTTGTTTTAAATAATATTTTTGTTATTATGGGGATAAAACACGCACATACATAATATAATAATACTTGTTGCATATATGTAATGGTGTGTGAATGTAAAGAAAGAAAAATAGGCGGTATTAGAAATATTAGATTTTGTTTTAAGTTAAAGTATAGCATTTCAGAGGATAGAAGGGAGGGGGAGAAAATAATTTAAAACTTGTTCTGGAAATTTTGCTCTTTCACTTCTACTAACATTTTTTTTTATCATTCTACTTTACCTGTTAGATTATAAAAGTATGTGTGCGAAAGAGAAAGGAGAAAAAAAAAGAGAGAGAATGAATTTTTTTTTCTTATGAAATATTTTCTTGTGAATCTAAAACTTTAGCAAACTCAGTATCCAAATTTATGTATATATTTTTGACGGGAAAGGGGGAAGAATTCAAAATTAACATTATGATTGCCAGATAATCAATTATTGTTCTCCTCATTATTTCATATAAAATTTTGGTTTTATCTTTAAATTATTTGTAGATTTTCATAATAAATTAATAAATGTTAAATTGTTTTCTTAAACGAGGCGTATGTATTTTATTGATAATAGTCTTTATTTGTTGTGATCATTCATCATCAATGGTTGATATTGATTATTTAAGATTTAATTAGATATACTAAAATTAAGCAATAATTATGAATTTCTTTATAACAATTAGGTTTTATGATTAGGCTTAGTCCTAAAGCTGTGGTTGAAACCATTATTGTTATCATTATCATCATCGTCATCATCATGTTTTAAGTAATGGGATGTATAAATGTTTAAAGGCCATAAATAAATATTGCTTTCATAGTATTTAGTGATTTCTTAGTATTATTATAACCACCATCCCATCATCTATATCATGCAAGGATGAGTGAATTGCCATCCTAAAATAATAATATAATCTGAGCTAGTAAAATGTATAAAAAAATATTGAAACACATTTGTTATGTTAAGATCTAAGAAATGATTTCTGTGTAATGAATTTTATATATTCCACTTTAGTTTAACGATGGTTTATGTTACCTAGGTGCTTACTTAAATATTAGTGCATACAGTGCTATGGGTCTAAAATCAAAATCATACATTTTGTAAGAAATATGGTACCAAAGGGATTCAAACCTGGTACATGTGAAAAAGTTATAAATATAACTTTGTCTAGGTCTAGCTAACCTAGTGGCGCCTGGATAGACCATATTCACTTGTTGTGTCACTTAGACATGCACTTGAGATCCAACCAAGAAATGAAAGTGGATAAAATCTACTGTCTGTATACCTGAGAAGATATTTTATTGAGTTACTAGTGTACTCACCTCACTTTGATTTCCATATACCTGAGTTATAGTAGTTTGTTCTTAATAATTTGTTTATAATTATTGATATTGTGATAACTTGAGAAATCTAATTATAGAAATATGTTTCATTTAATCCAATGACCCTTAATATGATTGATAACTCAGTCTGGTCTTTTGTTTAATAGCCACTTCTCGGGTTAAATAATTCTTTTCTTTTTGATATAAAAATAAAAGCTACAATTCTTTTTTTGTTTATTAAGTTATAATATTTGAATATTTGACATTTTAATATAATTTTAAATTTGGATCTTATTGATCTTTTAATGATGTTACTATATATATATATATAGTAAGTCAGATGTCACATGACTTATATATAGCTTGCACTTACAAATATGTAAAATTAAGAGCGTGCTAATAGCTATTAGCACGCTCTTAATTTTATATATATATATAACATATTGAAAGGTACTTCTCTATCCAATTCACATCTTTTCCATAGCTATGTTATTTTTTACAAGAGCCTTCTTTCTTTTAAATAGAAATATTATGGATAAGAATTCAAATATGTACATGATGTTTTATTAATGAATCGTTTTAGTACTACAACTATAACAGAACAATGCACCAAATTTAGAATACTAATAAAGAAAAAAAATACTTCTGTTAGAGCATGCATTTTTTGCATAAAAGGAGGCATGGACAAATGTGACATGTGTTGAGATGCTACAACAGTAATGCAATATTTTCCATTAAATAAACAATTAATAATATTCTGATCAAACCTAAAAATGTAATAACTCTTGAGGCTCAAGTAATGTATGAGATTCTCTATGGAGTTTACCAGGCTATATATATGGCAATGTTTAGTGCCAGCGGCAAAATTCTACACAGATGCAACAATCATCATCAAAGAATATTCAGAGAGACCATAAAGAATTATGTGTGTTAATAAACATAATGAAGCAGCTAAAGTACCATCTCTGTGGAAGTTTCTTTATATAAATAAATAAAAACTATCAACAAAATTTGAATCTAACTAATCAGTCCTCACATCTCATATTTGATTTTCACTCTTTGTTTATTTTTATTAGATAAGAAATAAAGTTTTTAACTAGTTCTATTTTATTACTTTTTTCTACAATTCTTAATTATACATTTTTTGTATCTTTACAACAACCATGTAGTTAAAGGCAAGTATTGCTTTGCTGAAACATCAGTATTATATATATATATATATAGAAGCTCTGAGGAAAGTAGTTATTATATTTTTATTACACAGGAGCTCCTGGAAATTACTCTGCATCTGTCAGTGAGAGTATTAGAATTAATATATATATTATAACGATCCAAAAGAAAGTGGAGATCGAATTTTACTGTAATCTGCACTACAAGGGCGCCATCTAGGCATTTGAGTCTAGAAAAATTTATAAAGTAGGCAGATATGCGCTGTTAAGATTCCACTTTATTTAAATATTTAGACCATTAGCCCATTGTCACTAGCTCATGAAGATGCAGAGATAAGAAATAACTTGTTTAGTTTGTATATATAAAAAATATAAAAGCCACTGCCAGTAATTAACAAACAAACATTTATTAACGCAGGTATAAATAAATTTTGAGGAATACATTTAACATTTTATATTAACTTTTAATTTTAAATAGATTGCAATAATGAGTTTATTATTTATTTAGTGGGTCGAGTATGAATAGACTACATAGATCTGCATTTGAAAAGAAAATATTCTTTCCCTTATTTAACCTTAGGCCAAAAGTTCGCAGTCAAACCGGTGTCAATCCATCTGATACATTTATGTATTCAATGTAGCATGAAAATACAACAGCACATATATACTATACTGTCAGGAATGGACATCTGAACAGTATAGTTAGAGAAGACATTGACTCTTGACCAATACAGGAATGTTACATCTGTATGGCAAGAAGAACAATAAAATAAAAACTCCATAGGAAGGGACAGCGGTCCTTTTTGCCGACTTACAATCCCATCCATAGGCAAAAGGGTTTGTGCGGCATATACAGCAATTCTGCACATAGCGAAACTCATACTACATCTACTAATTACACAAATATATCCAATCCATTGACCTAATTCAACTACGAAACGAATAACCTAAGATTACCCTCCCTTAATATAACTTTACAAAACTATATAGCCATTCATGCCTGACTTAAATTTAACATTTAGATACATTTGCACAGATGAATTTTATAAAATTTGTTTTATAATGTTGAGTATAGATCGGCTGCATAGATTCCACGGTTAAAAACATTCCAAAATAAACATAACTGATCAAAATACAAAGTCATCGATAATGTCAATTGCAGAGGGAATACAAGAAACCCAATAGCATTCATCATAAGATGCCGCAGTGACATCGATGACCTATATATTCTAATCGAATATGAAAACCACAACATAATTAACCGCTAATGAATCCATGCAACGTCCATACCCAACTTAAATTTCATCATTTAAAATTTAAACAATAAATATTAATACAAATAAAAATAATAAAATGGAAATGATTTTTTTTTAGCAAACAAATATGTAAAAATTAAACATTTATAATTAATTTGAAACATATGTCAGAGAAAAGTTCTTTTTTAAAAAAATTTAGATTAACTGATCAAATCTTTAAAGTTCTTAATTACTTCAGATTTTAAAATCGTTCCGTTCAATTGCTTACAGTAGAAGAGTCCAGGTTCTTGTTGGCAATTCCCACAAAGACTTTCATGGAAGACTGGTCTATAATATTCTGGAGGTAGCATTAGCTGGTTCCATTCTGGTATCACAGTTTTTTCATTTTTAAAATAAGTGAAAGAGAATGACAAGTGCGTCTTATCGTTCGTCTCACCAAAACAAGCTGGAAACTGACTGGAACTCAATATTTTTCTTTTTATAGTAAATCTCCAGATTGAACGAACAAAGATGTCACTAATCCAAATTTTCATTAAGGTCCGAGAGGCTTGGTGCTTCCATTGGTCAAGCTAAATTCTCTTTATTCTCTTATCTAATTTTCATCTGACTTTTTAATTACACAAGAGCCCCAAAGCTAGCTTGCTTTTCAATTAATAAACAATCATTTCCATTTACAGATTACAGGAATTAATTAATACCTGTTTTTATTTTTACTTACGTTATTTCTTTATTAAAATATTTTTATATTTAAATCTTGTATTTTTTTATAAAAAAGTACGTTCAAATACTTTTTTTTATTTATAACAAAAAAATATTTTTAAAGTTTTGCATCTGTGCGAATATATATACATTTAACAAACATTTTAATTTTAGCGTTTAGTTTTTTTAATACACTTATTTTTATTTGCGAACTTAAAAGTTTTTATTTCAAATTAATGTAACGGCATATTTATATATCATTACAATATATATATATATATAGTACCCTTTCCTAAAGGAAAAAAAAACTGAACAAAAGAATCTGACTGAGATAACATAATGTATTACAGTTAAGTTGCATAAAGCATGATTATTAAAATAATATTATTCTTACTAGCTCAAGATACATTACTAACATACAATATCTAATAAAATAACATTTTTCAATAATTAAATATAAGAAAGTTAATAGATTAAATATTATAAAACTTATATTTACAATAAATAATTAGGGTTCCAACTATAATATTCAATCTATTCATTTCAATAATAAATTCAATTTATAACTAGCTCAATATTATAAACAAAATAAAGTTCTATCAAAATAACAAATATAATTATGAAACTCTTAACATGAGATGTTCAGTAAGGTACATTGGCTTAAACATGAAGAATACATCCCAAAAGATACACTCCCAATGGCATAAGAATATTACTCCACCACATTCACATAACAAAACTACTATGTAATACTCTCGTGTTTTTAAAACACACATCTAGTAATCCTAAACTATGATTTATAAATGTATTACAAGAATAACAATAAATTACTTAATATTCCTTTAATAAAATATTAACTAATAATTTTTACTCACCATCTTTCAATAAGAAATTTACAATTCTCAAAATAACAATTATAAAAATAATAATCTCAGGTTCATTTCTAACAAACTAATAACAAAATGAATTAATTAATTAACACCCTGGTGATATCTAACTACTCTTAAACATAAATACAACAATAAGCAACTAAAATTACTAAAATCTACTTAATAATTAAAATTTAACAATAAAAACATAAATAATATAATAAGATTTTAAGTAAGCATTGTAAATCTATTTTTGTTTAAGGTGGTATTCTTAAAAAATATAATGTATTTTTAATATCGTGGTAATAGCAAGTATGTTTCTCATTGATGTTGTATCAGTTTCAAAATAATGACCAATGATCATATTTTCTACGATAATAATAATAATAATATACTTAGTTAATCAACCAAATATAATAGAAATAATATCTAAGTAATCTTTATGAATCATGTGCCAAATAAGTAATATTTCAAATTATTAATTTTTGTGGATCATGCATGTAGAATGAAAAATCAATAAACAACATACAGGTAAATCACAATATGACTAAAATATAGATTTCAAAAACAGTTCACAAATTTATTTACAAATTAACAATAAATTTATAATATAATATAAAAAAATATTTACAAAAGTAAAATAAAGAATGATATTATTCAACATAAAAAAAATATTCAAAGTAAATCTTACCAATAAATACAAGGGTTGTCATCGAATAGCTACTATATCCCACTTGATGGTGCAGTTTTCACGCTTAAACTATAAAATATGATCATTCTCGGGCCGTTAATTATAATCATTTTGATGTGTTTTTTGTAATGCGAAAATAAAAACAAAAGAAAATTGTCTTTTTTAAATATTATTTAATTTTAATTATTATTTTTTATTAACGTATACAAATTAAATGATAATAATAAATGTAAAATAAAATAAACAAATTACAATTTGATTTGTCTTTTTTAGTTTGCTTTTTATTAGAAAAATCAATTTTCTATCGGAGATTTTTTTACTGGGGTTACAGCTTTTTTTTGTTGTTGTTGTTGTTTACCGCTATTTTTTATTTCAAATAGAATGACAACTAAAAGTAAAAGTTGTTACGGTTTGGTTTAGGGTTAGTAGTTTTAGGGTGAGGTTTAGGGTTATTTTTCTGTTGTTTGTAATGCTAAAGTAAAAAATATCAAAATCGTATTTTTGTAAATATTTTTTTTTACTAACATCTATAAAATAAATGGTAACAATAAATGTAAACTATATTCAACAAAGGATAACAGTAGTCGGAGAAAAGAAAGAAACTAAAACTTTTTTAAACAACGACATATATATAAAATGTTTATAATATATATTTTTTATGACATTTAAAAAAAACCGTGTACAATTCTACTTTTCATACGGGATATTTTTTTGTTAACGCTCTTTTTTATTTCAAAAATATACTCACCGTACAACTTCTTTGTCTCGTGGAATGTTACGAACAGTATATTACTTGACTCATTACCTAATTACAACTCACTTTATACATATATCTTGTCAACATTTACTACTTAAAACTTCAATACACTTCGGTGTAAAAAGTCTGTTAATTATTACTTTACAAAATCTGAACATTTCAATACTTTAAAATAAAAAAAAATCCAATGAAAACAACATTTCCATCCAATTAAAAAAAACACACCCTCTCCCCAAGCCGTAACCATTTTATAAACTGTGCAAATTCGGAAAATGTATTTGCTGCATAAAACATACATGCTGTATTGTGATGCGACATAGTGGCCTGCAATCTGTAACACAACAAAAAAGTTGTATTATAGAAAATGCGTGTTCGAACGTGTCGACCGCGGAAACGGCATTTTTATGTGTTTTAGCATGAAAACAGTGCCATCCAGTGGGATGTGGGGGCTCTTTGACGAATACCAATTCAAGAAATAAAATTAAAATAGCCTTCACTCTGGCCATTTCAAAATAAAATAAAGTGAAAAACTTACTACAGTAATGATAATATGTAATCTTCATTCAGTAAAATAGTATTCTATTATTTGTATATTTCCCAATTTCAAAAAAAAACTTAATATTCTACTATAAAATATATTTCTTATGATGTAAACATATCAATATAAGTTTATATTTTAAAATATATTTTTTAAAGTCCAAATAAAATATTAAGAAATTTTCTTTGCAGTTTAGCAAAGTATCATCCTGATGTTTGATTATCAGAAAATTTTAAATAAAAATATGAATATCTCCCTCTATAAATAATTAACTATTTATGCAAAATACTTAAGAAATAATTTCATAAATTTTTTATGACTTAAATGAGTTTAAATTATTTATAATAAAATTTGAAGAACTATCAATAAATTATATTACTTGATGTCTGCATTTCTTTTGTGTTTATTCTCTTACATTTAAATCATATCATTCAAAATCATTTTCACTATTCACACTTTCATTCTGATTTGAATATGCATGTTTGAGTTAAAAGATCTCTAATATTCATATGAGCATCAATTATTCCTCTCTTATGTTACATCCTATGACAATCATCAAACATCTCAATATCATCTGTGAAAAACATTAATATATATATACTACATCTTGCCCTCTCACAAAATTATCTACTTCAAACAGTTTAGTCATTACTTTACCAACTTATAAAACTATCTTCTATGATGAGTCCTGTGGTGATAGATAGTGATTAAAGTGTAAGGTATGGAAAAATAACAAGAATAATTCAAAAGAGTAAGATAATATCATCATGGATACAGTGCAAATCATAATAATAACAGGTCTATATTCATTGGGCACCTAAGATTCAAGTCATGGCTCTATTATAGCACTTTTTGACAATAAGGAATTGCAATTGTCCATGGAAAGAGATAATTCACATACAACAGTTTTTAACATATCCCTAACACCTAGGATTTCATATGAATATTATTACTCTCCCAACCACCATCCTATATCTTCCACACTGAATAACTCACTCATCATCATAAAATATACAAACAGCATTCTAAAATAACTTCCAAAACACAATATTAAAGAAGCAACAAAGATCTAAATTCATTTCAAGATGTTTTTTTAAAGTGATCTTGATAAACATACATCAGTATTATACATTCTATTATTTATTATGATATAATTTAGAGATCAATATTATGTATTTTTCTTTATTCCAACAGATAATATTCATAAAAATAACATAGTAATTTAACGATGTTAAATAATGTATGCATATCCTTGGATATCAATTCTTTCATAAAATTACACACTATGATAATTTTATCAACCGTTCATTCTTCTGTTTAATGTTAAATTCAAGTAATGTGCAATATTAATTTTAAAATACTAATTAGGATATATCTTTTCTTAAATAAAAGAAAACAAAATTATTACGCAAAATATGATCTAAATAACAATTAAAAAAAATGTCAATCTCATTATAATGTTAAGATCATTCACAGCGATCCACTTCTTGAACAATACATTAAAAAAAACAAAAAAACAATTACAATTGAAATTCGCCTTGTTCAGAAAATTATTTTTTGAATACCCATTTGTTTGTTTGTTTTTTAATAAAAAAAAAACATAATAATAAAGATAATCTATTTTAAAATTATATAATAACAAGTTAGTTTTAAAATAAAAAATTGTAATATTCTAAATAGTAATGTTAGGCTTAATACTAATAAAAATAATAAAGTTTTAAAAAGTTATGAAATTTTTTTTTTTGTTCTTCTCTCCTGCTCGTAAGTTAAATGCTTGTCAGGAGTCATTCCAGTTATGGATGGACAGCTTTGTGCACAAATTGTATTCTTATCTTGGCACCATATGAAGAAATGTACAAATAATAATAATAAAATCCACTAAAAATTAACAAAATCCATGGAAAATATTAACATCCTGTAAGGTAAAATACTTATTTCAGTCCTTTCTGAAAATTTTTATCCAGGCACTTAATATCTCCATAGAAGAATAATTCAAAATTTATTTTATATGAACATATCTCCTTATGTACGTTTTGACCATTGTGTATAACAGATATATTTAATAAATATAATAAAAGATTCACAGTTTCCATCGGTCAAAAATCATTAGTAACCGATATTATATAATATAAATTGTGTATTTAATATATTTATCATCAGATATAGTTCATGAATAAAAATAAATATTTCTTTCTTTAAAATTTGCAATTTTTCTATCCTTTTAAATGTATATCTTGTCACTAAATATTTTTCTTTTCCAGGTAAAAAAAAACAGCTAGATCATTCAGAACATATATTAGCTAATATACTTTTAATCTTTCAAAAAAATGTCTCCATTCATTATTTCCAGATAGCAAATCCTTGTAAAAGTATAAAAGTCCATTCAAGAGTTATCTTCAATTTATCTTTAAATACATCATTATTAGAACATAATTCCATTTTGATTTCTTTAAATACAAATCAAATGTGAGTTATTACCATCAGTTATATAATAAAAATACACATTCATCATACCACAAAACATTTTAAGTTCACTTTTAAAACATAGATGCAGAGACTTAATTTTTTTTCACAAAACATTTTAAGTTCAGTTTTAAAAAAGAGATGCAGAGTCTTAATTTTCTTTTCTTTCTTTCAAATTTAATATTACAAGAAAGATTTTTAATAAATATCTAGTTCATCTTAATGAACTTTAATAAATTAGCTGCATTGCAATATGATAAAATCATTTCAAATAAATAGTCACTCATTCCAAACATCCTATTTATAAAAATTACAAAGTTCTTATATAAATCCTTTCAAGTTTTGTTGCAGTATTTTTCTTGATATTTAGTATTCATTCCCCCAATATTTAAGTAGCCACTATCATGTTCCATTGAATTATTGATATCCTAAGCCAAGTTTCAAGTAGACAAACTGGCAGGGAACTTTGGTATTTAGTGAATCATTATTTAAATAATTATTCCAATTATATTTTTCAAAACACTGTTAAGTAATATATATTAAGGCTATAACCTTAAGACCATGCACCTAGATGTGATAGTAGGGACCTCGACAAATCTAAACACAAGATTATGACTTTAAAAAACAAGAGCATAATCTTGTGTTTAGATTTGTAGAGATCTCTACTGTCCTATCTAGGCACATAATCTTAAGATTATAGCCTTAATATATATTACTTCCATAATGAGTATGTGCTTAACAAATTATAAAATAAAACACTGTTAAATAAAATTATAATATTTTAAAAGAAATTACTACTGTCACAATATAAAAAATATAGTTATAAATTTCAAACTAAATCTGTAAATCACTGAAATCACTAAAAAAAATTATGAAAAATCTGTCTAAACTGGTTTCAACCTCTCTTTTTATGCTGGTCTTAATCCAATGATTTTGTGGTCAATACTGCTTGTACAAATTTACTAATTTAAATAACTACATCAATATGATTTTTAAAATTACGTTATAAAACTCTGAGTCATCAATATTAAATATCAAATTATTTAATACCTTAAATATTAAATATTTTTATCTAAAAAAATTAAATATCCTTATTAAAACAATTTTTAGTATTTAAATAACCTAAAATTGATTTAAAAAATAAAATACTATACCTAAATAAATAATAATTTTAATTATTACTTTTCTAATATTATTTCTAGACTGAATATTTTTGTTAACAAGTTAAAACTAAAGTTTCTTTTCCTAACTTTCTGAAAGCACACATATTCTCACAATCATCTAACCATGTGATACTTTCAGTACCTTTTAAACTAATATTAAATTAACTTATCTTTTAAATAATGTTTTAGATAAAATAATTGCTTTAAACCTATAATATAAAATATTTATCACTATAATAAAGCTATTCTATCTGTAGTATTTTTTAACTATAATAAATAAAAACTAATATCATCTTTTAAACAATTTATTGTATCATTTTATATTTAATTCATCCCTAAATGAGTTCAAACTATATATATTTTATAAGCTCCTTTCTACTGAGTTTGAATCCCTACTACCTATAATACAAAAATTATATGCTAAAAATAACCTAAATTTAAAATTTTTTCATATAGCTACTTATCCAATCCTACCTAAAACTATCTGTACCTATTATAAAGGTACAATATATATATGATTATTCCTGAAAGTTTTAATGAATTGTAATACATCTTTTTCCTATGAAAACATTGACTTCAATATATATATATATAATTAGAATGGATTTGAATTCAGACTTTCAAGCTCTTTATATTTATCCACTCAATCTTATACCACCAATACACATGACCACATGTGAAAAAAATAAATGATCAATATATGCATTTTATGCTGAACCAGCATTCATCAGTTGGTCCACATCATCATTCAGCATTTATCAGTTGGTCCAAATCTTTATTTTCTACATATATATAATCAGTACTTGTAATTACATTAAGTTTAGTATATTCAATATACTTATATTTAAATATTATATATAGAGAGAGAGAGGAATTGGGGGGAGAGGCATTTAATTTATAAAAAATAATATTTTTATTTGTAGATTTGAAACTTCAGTCCTCTTCAATGTGCTCTTAATTGAATTAATACATTTGTTCATACTTTTTTTTTCTACTGTTCAAAACATTTTTGAATTCATAGTTGTTTAGGCCCCTTTTTTGTTTCAACTCTTCAATATTAGCAAAATATTTTCATTTGATGTCTCTTTTTATCTGAGGAAATAAAAATAAAAACACAGGATGTGTTTAAATGAGTACAGAGGGTAAGGCAAGATTTTGGTAAAAAAAAAAAAAAACATTTAGCACTATGTGGGCAGATGCATTGTTATGATGGAAAAACCAGTCACTTGTTTGCCACATATAATGTAAGCTATTTTACCAAATATGAATCTTGATTCACTGTTTGACCCTAGGATACAAATTCTAAATGCACAATCCTTCTCATATCACAGAAACAAATGAGAATTGTTTTCACATTTGATTTCCCTTGTGTTTTGTTTTTTTGCAGTGAGGAGAAGAGGAAGTTTTCCATTTGCTGAACTTCTGTTTGGTTTACTGGATTATAACCATAATTTCCCAGGGTTTCTTCAAAGCACAGTAAATAGTTAGATGGTTGTCTTTCTGATCATAAACATGTTTTATTCATGCTAATTTTATTGCTTGATTGAAGAACTCATTGAAAGTAAAATCATTGGAACCAAACACAACCTTCTCCAGTGTTAATTGGCATGCTAATTCAGAATTGTTTTATATATATTCATCTAGCACCAGTCTGTAGTACAAGTGCCTCATCCTACAGAAGTCAATTCTGGTTTCTTTTGAGTACTCTCTCAAATAATACATAAAATTTTAAAAGTTATGTTAAATTAATAATTATAAAAAATATAATACACATCAGTATGAACCCCATTTTCAGTTATTTATAATAAAATATAAAAATATCATTGAATGAACTAATATATGATTTTCTTACGTGATTACTTATATACTTTCAAGAGATGTTCTCTTGATTTTAGTCTAAATCTGTCTATAGTATGCTTCAAATTCACCTCTTTTTTTGTAGGAAAAGAAAAACAATAAAAGGAATAATTTATAATAAATCACTCACAATGCTTGTGATTATTCAATATGAAGCATAATTTAAATAACAATATTGTCAATTTCTTGTTTATTTCTAAGTTAAAAGACATAGAGCAAAGTGTATTGTACATCATTTTTAATGTTTTGGAAAAACTACTTAAATGGAAAATATCTTACTAGGATTGTAATTGATCAGGGAACAGTATGATAAAGAATGGAACAAGAAAAAATAATGTTATTTTTATGGATCTAATTTCAGAAACCAAAAACATTCAAATAAATTTGTGGAAAAATTAAGATTATGGAAATGATTCAATGAGATTTTGCATTATATAATAGAATTAACATATATCCCTATTATTTAAATAGGTCGTTCCAGTCCAGCATAATAATAAAAGAGATAAAATGGAGTTTAGTATTAGAATAAAGAATTTTAAATTGTCAATAGGATCTGAAATTATTGATTCAATGTTAACTTTTATTACATAAAAGTTGATATCTTGCCCCTCTGTTTTATGTTCTGAATGTATACGTAAGTAAAGAGATTTACATATTATAAATATTACCAATCCCAAAAAATTCATGGAATTATGCAAAATCATAAAGAGTTCATTGAAACTTAAATTAATTTAAAAATTGTTTGCTAAATAGTTTTAAAAAAGGAAATAATTTGTAACCTACAATTAAACTAAATTTCCCCTATTGATAATGACTACATATGATTATACGATTACGTATTTGAGTCAAATATATTGATCTCAAAGTGAATAAAATATTTATAAAAAAATCTGTAAATTAATAAATACACACATTATTTTATGAAAATCAGTATACCTGTTTAATATATACATTTGTTGAATGATAGATTTAAAATTTTTCTGATCCCCTAATGTTGAAAAAGAGTTTGATGTGATAGGCTGTCAGTGTGTTTGATGTTAAATGTTATTCTGTACTGCATATTGTTAAATCATAACTATTACTTGTAAAAAGTGTATATAGGTTTTTTATTTAAAGAATATATTTTAAATAAATAAAAAATATTTTGACTAGAACAGGTAAATCCATATTTTAAAAAATTAAATATAAAAATATGAAATTAAAAAAATTTATAATAAATATAAAAATATTGGGTCTGTATTTTTTTTTTTTTTTTTAAAAAAAAGAATCAGAAAACATATTATAAAAATTAATTTCATGTACAATTAAATAAAGAATAAAATACATCCACTTAACAAAAACTGTAATTAGTTATATTTAATTAAGATTTACTCTAAGGAAAAACAGAAAAACAACCTTCAGTTAACATTAAACTTTTCATAAGCAATAGCAGGAGTTTGAAAATCAGAAAACATGTTTTTTTAGGCATCAGGAAGACTATATAATCTAATATAATTCATTCACCTACATTTTATATTCATCCACACATTCAATTTTTCATATATCTAGAAAGTGCATGAAACTTTAGAATAAGTCAAATCCTAATTTATAGAAGAAAAATGCATATAAGTATGACAATTTGGTGCAACTTGGTAATAAATACCATATAAAGAAATGATACAAATAGAAACTACTTCTTAATGCTGATTACATTCTTCCCACAATAAAAACTTCTTTATGAAGATAATTTTAAAAGTGTGTGCTGAGTGCACATAAAAGTATATTCTCCAAGTTCCAAAAATGTAATTTTTAGTCATTGAATGGCATTGAGGTTGGTAGCCTGAAGATATAAAGCTAACTTCTTTTCCAAAATCTGTCCCTGTTGCCTCAAAATTGATCTAACTTGCTGTAATGAAGCAGAATATTGTTCAATGGATTCAAAGATTAAATTAGAGATTAATCCCAAGTCTGACTGGTGAAGCAACCAAAGACTGCCATAAATATATATTAAAAGATTAGTACATCTGAAGTCAAGTCTATAGTTTCAGAAAATGACTTGGACAATAAGCTTACTATTGATTGAGATTTTTTTATGTATATAATTATAAATATATTTGGGCCTGAACTTAATTTTTTTTTAAATTATCTTCGAACTCAGACTTTCACATGACTCACTGCTCTCAGTGCCATCTCATATTGCTGACTCACCTGATCACACACATGTTGAAAAGATAAATAAATCACCAATATACTTATTTCATACTAAACCAGCAATCATCAGTTGGTCTAGATTACTATCCTCATACACATATAAAATCAGTGCTCAACTTTATATTAAGATATCCAATCTTCATACTTTAATGGACAGGCTTCATACTATTCCAACTCACACTCTTCAGCCTTCCATTTCATTGAAAATCTGATGATGGAACATTCAAAGCCCTTGTTAGTGCCAAGGTTGTCATCCTACCCATGTTGACATATTAGTCATTCTGACCTCTCATGTACAAGAGAATAATCCATTTATACATACATATGCGAGAATGGGCAGACCTTTTACACACTATTTATATAAATTAATACATTGTACAGGTTTAAACCTGAATTATATATGTAATATATGCAGGATTCAAACTCAGACTTCCACACAATCCACTGCTCTCAGTGCCATCTCATATTGCTGACTCACCTGATCACACACATGTTGAAAAGATAAATAACCACCAATATACATATTTCATGCTAAACCAGCAATCATCAGTTGGTCTAGATTACTATCCTCACACACATATAAAATCAGTGCTCAGCTTTATATTAAGATAGCCAATCTTGATACTTTAATGGACAGGTTTCGAACTATTCCAACTCACAACTCTTCAGGTGTGTGATCAGGTGAGTCAGCAATATGAGATGGCACTGAGAGCAGTGGGTCGTGTGGAAGTCTGAGTTCGAATCCCACATATATTACATATATAAATGCAGGTTTAAACCTGTACAATATATTAATTCATATAAATAGTGTGTAAAAGGTCTGCCCATCCCTCACATATGTATGTATAAATGGATTATTCTCCTGTACATGAGGGGTCAGAATGACTAATATGTCAATATGGGTAGGATGACAACCTAGCACTAACAAGGGCTTTGAACATTCCATCATCAGATTTTCAATGAAATGGAAGGCTGAAGAGTTGTGAGTTGGAATAGTTTGAAGCATGTCTATTAAAGTATGAAGATTGGCTATCTTAATATAAAACTGAGCACTGATTATATATGTGTGTGAGGATAGTAATCTAGAATAACTGATGATTGCTGGTTTAGCATGAAATACATATATTGGTGATTATTTATCTTTTCAACATGTGTGATCAGGTGAGTCAGCAATATGAGATGGCACTGAGAGCAGTGGGTCGTATGGAAGTCTTGAGTTCGAATTACATATATAAATGCAGGTTTAAACCTGTACAATGAATTAATTTAAATTATCTTGTAAAATATTTTTCAATTTCATTCACCTTTATATATTGATTTCATTTATTGTTGGATGTAAGCTGATTTTTTTTAATTACAATTTTAAAGTTGGGGGTGTTTGAATATCAGGCTCAATTAAATAATGATAAAATGTACATATATATTTGATAGTAATATTAATAAAATAAGAATTGGAAGTGTCAGCAAGATATGGCAAGTCAAATGGGTTAATGACTATTAAATATTTCCACCCTTTATAAATTAGCTTTAATTTAAAAAAAGAGTGAGTTAATATTTTTGTGATATATTTCAATTCAAAGTTATATCTCTCTGTCTACAATTATTATTATTTTTTTATATTAATCAAACCATTTTAATAATTTTTATTATTATTTAAAATTAAATTTACTGTCTTTATCATTCCCACTTAAGTCTCTGATTTTCAGTGCTTAAAATTAGTTTGTCAGAATGTTAATAAGGAAATAATGAGGTTATTATGACATGAGGATATTAATTCATTATCATTAGTCTTCTGTAATGGAAATGGCATTCTAGGAATATGTCTGGTATTTCCTGATAATAAATGAACTTCCTCCCATGATCACCACTTCTTATGCTTGCTCTTAACTGTTATTAAAACAGGCAAAACTCTCCATATGTATTGCTACTCAGTGCAAGCCAGAGTAATCAATGGATGCCAGAAGACTTGTGCATAAAATCCCCATCTAGTGCCTATTCATCCGATATCCCCAGACTAGTTGTTGGCTTATGGTCTTCATCAGTGATGAGCCTTGGATCTGAGAGCACTGCACAATCCAGAAACTAGTCTGGGGATATTGGGTGAGTAGGCACTAGTTGGGTATTTTATGCACAAGCCTTCTGGCATCCATTGATTACTCTGGCTTGCATTGAGTGACAATACATATAGAGAGTTTTGCCTGTTTGAATAACAGTTAAGAGCAAGCATAAGAAATAGTGATCATGTGATGTTTATTGGCTTAAAATCAATCCTGACTAATAGGATAGTAGTGGTTAGGGTTATTAAAGAATCAAAAACACAAAAATGTATATGAACTGAGTTCAGACCTATATGACTATATAAGCTGATGAGCTTGGATTGAAAATATAGTATTTTCAATTTAAGTCTCATAGTTTTGTAGTTAAATAGAGATAAATGGTGACTTCTGGAGGGTTGCATTAGATCCTAAGATCTAACTGCCATGCTCTCAGATCCAATGCTCCTCACTGACTAAGGCCACAAGCCAGAAACTAGTCTGGGGATATCGGATGAGTAGGCACTAGATGGGGATTTTATGCACAAGCCTTCTGGCTTCCATTGATTACTCTGGCTTGCACTGAGGGGCAATATATATAGAGAGTTTTACCTGTTTTAATACATGAACTTACTAGATGATACAACTCTTAATCTGACTCTCATTTAGATGGTTGTAAATTGAGTATGATTAAGAATTATAACTGGTTTTTTTTTCCCATGTGTGTTTCACAAAATGGGAACATATGGTAGATCATAATTACTATTCTAATTGTTAATTGAGAACTGAGTTTAGAATCTTTATGTTATATAAAATATAACTTTTTTAAACGATATATATATGAGTGTGTGTGTGAAAATCAATATGATGGTTCAGATATACATACCTCATATTTTATATTGATACAATATACATATAATTTATTTAAATATACATAAACATGTAATAAATAAAATTAAATATATCTTTCTTCATAGTTGAATGTTCCATGATATTGATATAGGTAGCTTAATCTCTGAAATCATTACTAAAGTATAGATCCTTTTGACTGCACTTAGATATTTACTAAATTTATACAAAATAGTACTTAGGCCGCCTAAATATTAAAAAACAAAACAATACTTTACCCCCATTTACCTGAACTTTTTATCTCTTATTATTATACTTCTTGATATACCAGTTATTGATTTAGTGTATGATATACATGTACAACTGAAGAAATGTTTATGAATGTATTTATATAGTCATTACAAAACTCATTTCTAAAGCAATTTGTTCTCCTTGAAGTTACATTCACAACACTCATTTTCAAGTGGCAGCAGTATATATTTTGTACACATGAAGAAATTTTATACTTGTAATAAAATAATTTTACTAGTAACTTGTTTTTAATTCCTTTAAACAAAATGCGAATATTGTTATTCGCTATGAACACATATCCACAAGATAAATAAGTTGCGGATTTCTAATCAGATATTAACTATTTTATCCTTTTAATTTCTTTTAAAAATATTAAATGTTTTCTTATTTGATTAAGTGTATTAAAACTGAATTACCATTATATGAGACAAATATGTTTTAATGAAGATGTCTTATCACATAAAATAGCAACCACATATATCGAACTTAATCAATAAAATAAATTTCAATCACAACTAATAGTGCATCCATTATTCTTTATATGAATGTTGATTATTCTTCATGCAGAAAACAATTCTGATTATAATATATTTATTTGTCTTCATATTTAAAATTAATGTAGAACGTTTTATAATCACTGTGTGAATCAATGGGTTGACATCCAATAATAAGAATTATAAATTATATTGCAACCATAATGTTCCATATAATAAAATAATCCAATATATAATAACATATATCAGTGATCATTATTTTATGACAACTGACACTTCTTCAATACAATAAATAATTCTATGACATGTTGTTCTTTGAGATATAAATGTTCATTGCCAACAGGATAATGCACAAATACAAGTTAAGGACATCGATTAGCTTAAGATAAAACAAATCTACATAACTCAAATATGTATTTTATATAATTCAAGTAAAATGAAATAATTTTGATATTTTTAAATCAACTCTTTGCCAAGCAGTTGTGAAAAAAATAGGTTCCCGTTTATTTCATGTCATTAATACATCAACTTTCTAGCATATGCTAAAGGGAGATTTCTGTCTTTCATTTACTTAAATGCAAAATGATGTTATAACTTTATACCTGTATACACATATATAACTTTGGATTTTAATTTAAGATTAAATTTAACCTAACATTGTTTTCAGACGAATATCTTTCAAATTTTTGAATCATTTATTCAAAAAATAATTAAATTGATGTTGACTTATATGTTCATAAAAATATTAGGCTGAATATTAAAAATAACCAAAATAAATAACCATTAATAATTTGCTTTGTTTGTGCAAAAATTTTAAACAATTGATAGATATTTCTTTAAATATTTTGAAGGCTGTAGAGTTGTGAGTTGTAGTAGTTTGAAACCTGTCCATTAAAGTATGAAGATTGGCTATCTTAATATAAAGCTGAGCACTGATTATATATATATATGTGTGAGGATAGTAATCTGGACCAACTGATGATTTCTGGTTTAGCATGAAATACATATATTGGTGATTATTTATCTTTTCACATGTGTGTGATCAGGTAGGTCAGCAATATGAGATGGCACTGAGAGTAGTGGGTCGTGTAAAAGTCTGAGTTCGAATCCTGCATATATTACATATATAAATGCAGGTTTAAGCTTGTACAATGTATAAACAGATGTTAGATAAATTATATCAATACTTCATATTGGATATTACATAGTCATATCTAAATAAATCTTCAAAACATAACAACAAAGTTATTGTTTTTCTTTAGTAACCTTAGTTTTTGCTTTTTTATTATTTTAACTTGAAAATAAAGTTTATTTTAAGGACATCAATATATATATATATATCTTATTGTATGATATTTTAAAAGAATGAAGAAATAGAAAAATTGTTAACAAAGTTATAAACCAAATATCTAAATGATAAAAATATAACTTCAGATAAATGCAAAGAATAAAATAAAAAAGATGATAAAGAAGATTTTAAAAATTACAGAAGAACAAGTTGGATTTAAAATGGTTTTAACATAATGGATCATATCCAAGTATTGAGAGAAGTTGTAGAAAGGACCAGTAAATATGAGCTTTATAGATTATGAAAAAATACTTGACTCTACAAACATCTCTGCAGTAATTAAAGCATTGGATCATCAAAATATAGTCTCCGAATATTACCTTATTCTGCAAAATATTTGTTAAAATGCAATAATAATGATTAGATTATGTGGGAATACTAAGAAAATTAACATTAAATATCTTATTATTTTCACTAATGCCCATGAATTCAGGCTAGATAAAATTTGTTTTTTTTTTCCTTTTTAAATCATACTTAGGGAATTTTTTTCTTTCAGGTAACTATCGAATATGAATTGATAAATGGATTATCTAGTTATGAGTGAAATATGGATGGAAAAACAATGAAACTGGCTATTAGTACGTCTGGTAAATAATGCTTTCTTTTTCACTCTTTCTCTAAAGTGCAGCTGTTTGTGAAAGTTTTCTCCTTGCACCTTTAGATTCTTGAGTTGGTTATTTAAAAGCTGTTTTTTTCTTATCCTGCTAACTTCTTTAGATGATTTAAGAAAGTATAAATAACAAGAACTAGCCGCTGTCCTGACTTATCAGAACATGGTTACACTTGTTTTCTGTCTCTTTGATCCTGATGATCTGTTCCAAAGGAATAAACACATAGTATATATACATATAAACAAATATGGACCTTTGTATATCTTGAAGAAATAAAGTAATGTTTTAAACATTTAAGTATAATCATTTAATTTAAAAATGTCTTTCTTTAAAAAAAAAAAAAAAGTACAGTATAAAGAAAATGTTTGTCTTTTATTTTTTTTTGAACTTCTAAGTTTGTTCACCACATTTTTCCTTTTCACTTCCTTTTTCATTCCCTTAGAAAAAAATCAATACCGACTTGGTTGTGATCCTGTGCATGCGTCTATGGCTGATTTCTTTTCAATGGCTTTGTGAAAATCTAGTTAGAATCTCTTATCAATAGAATCCTGTCTCGTTGGACTTTGTTGTTAATTTCAAAGGGGTGTTTCAATGTAAAAATAGTTGCTTACAAATTTTTATTTTGGTAAACTATCAAATGTTTGATGTAATATCGGTAAATGTTATAACTTTATTTTAAATGAAAAACACTTAACTGGATGTCCTATTTAGTTATCTCCCCCCCCCCTCACTTTTGCTTTACAATTAAATAACGAGATAAAAAAGAAGTGAAAAAGTTATCCTGTAGTTGAATTAAGAAATCAGAAGAAGAAATTAGTGAAAGGAAATTGTCAAACTAAAGAGAAATTCAATTTTATGATTGTTTTCAAATTACTTAAAAGTTGTTCGCTTTGAAAGTGAATTAGAGTGATAGTGCTTTACATATATGCTTGATTTGAAAAGAAAAAATCATAAAGTAAAAAATATAATTAAGAAACACAGAAGTTGTCTACGAGAGTAGAATTATGCAAACTAATTAGAACAGGTACAAAACTCTCTATACCCATTGTCACTCAGTACATGCCAGAGTAATCAATGGATGCAAGAAGGCTTGTGCATAAAATCCCCATCTAATGCCTACTCATACAATATCCCCAGACTAATTTTTGGCTTGTGGCCCTCGTCAGTGAGGAGCCCTGGATTTGAGAGCACTGCACATAGATCTTAGAATCCAAATGCAGACACTAGATAGGGATTTTATATACAAGCTTTCTGGCATCCATTGATTACTCTGGCTTGCACTGTGTGTCAATGCGTATAGAGAGTTTTGACTGTTTTAATAACAGTTATAAGCATGCATAAGAAATGGTGATCATGTGATGTTATGCAAACCAATGATAAGATTGTTATTAGCAATTTATGGATAATCTTTTAATTTCCTAAAAAGAAACAGTGTATTAAAGTACTTGATTATTGTTGTTCTTAATTCTATTATATAAATCATCGTGTCATTCAGTTAAAATTGATTAAAATGAAATATATATTAATAAAATGTTTACAGTAGTATTATATATATTTGGAAGCATCTTAGAAAAAGCCAAACATATTATTTAAAAAATTGTGAATACCGAAGAATTAAAAAATTATTATTAAGTGCCATTATGTCAATATTATCTTATAATGATCACACCAATTTCTGTTTAGTTTTCCAGTAGTTCAAAGGTAAATTATTACTTGTGATGACTGGACTCATCCATTTTACCATGGGCATTCTCGTCTTCTTTCATCACTAAATAACCTTTCTGAATATTATGCACTTTTTTAGTAATTAGATCATTTCATGATATAGTGATAATAGGACAGTTTCAGTCTGTTCATTTGTGTTTCAAATAAGAATTCAGAGCTTATCAAGTATCTGTTTGTTTTGGGGTTTTTTTCCTGTTCTCCATATTCTCAAAAGTTTTCATCAGTACCATTTTTCAAAAGCATCAATATCTTTCTTGTTAATTCTTCTTCAGCATTTGATTTTCGTGATGTTTTTACATTTAAAAATCTTTATCAGATTTATCGCTGCAATCTTTCCACTGTAAGTTTGCCATAAATCTATTGGTTGTTCCATCTTTTTTTTATTAATGAATAAGCTACCGCCCCTATCATCACAATTTTATTTTTTTATAGAAAAAATAATAATAATTACTATTATATCAAACAAAAAAAAGATCAGTTAGTCCATATAAGCTGTGCTTTACTAGATGCAAAAGAAATTACAAATTAATTACTTTTTTCTTTGTCAGAATTACAAGATTGCAGTAATTATAAAAAAAAAAAAATAGAATTATCTTTTTTAGTATGACTTGAATGTAACAGTTATTTTATAGGCGGGGGGGGGGGGGGGTAATGGACATGAAAATTTAAAAGATTAACTGACTATAATTAATTCAGAAATACATTTTCAGAACAAGAATTAATTTTTTCTAATTAAGTTTTGCTGTTAAATAGGCTTTAAAAAAACACTTTGCTTAGAAAGTTATTTGCACTGTAATTAAAAAGGAACAAAATACAAGATAAAATATATATATATATATCAAAGACCACATGTTTTTGAAAAGAGGGAAATGAATTGAAACTAAATTGCACATGACTACTATTTACACCAAACATCTAAAGAGTGAAATATTTTTAGGGAAAAAAGCTTTTTAGCATAATTTTCATGCATTTCTTTATGCCAAAATATTTGTTTTATTTTTTAAAATGAGATATATCATCATCATTATCATCAATTCACTGCAGGATGAAAGTCTCTCCAAGTTCATTCCATCTCCGATCTTTAGTTTCTTTTATCCACGTCACCCCTGCACACTTTATTATTTCATCCATCCATCTCACACATGGTCTCTTTCTGGGTCTTTTACAATCTCTTGGAATCCAGTTTAAGATTTCAATTGTCCATCTATTATTATCTCTCTATCAATATGTCCTGCCCAACTTCACTTCAGTCTTTTAATTTTTTTCAATGAGGTCAGTAATACCTGTTTGTTCTCTTACCCATATATTGTGTTTTCGATCTCTTCTTGTTATTCCCAACATGCATCTCTCCATACTTCTTTAAGTGGTCTGAAGTTTCTGTATTGCTCTTCTATTAAGTGTCCAAATCTCATATTCATAAATAAGAACTGGTAAAACACATTTATTAAAAACCTTCCTTTTCAAACACATACCTATCTGAAATTTAATTAAGCATATATA
The DNA here is from genome assembly GCA_028023455.1 of Epiperipatus broadwayi. NCBI lineage: Eukaryota > Metazoa > Onychophora > Udeonychophora > Euonychophora > Peripatidae > Epiperipatus > Epiperipatus broadwayi. Next base: position 96,458 of record JAQFVV010001177.1, read on the forward strand.
ATTTATCATATATTTATAATTACATCTAATGATTCTTTGATTTGTATTTTAGAGTTGTTGTTTTTTTCATGTGTCGAAGCATCGGCCGGGAAGCGAACCCGGGATAACTGCTTGTAAGGCAGCTGTGCTGACCACTCAACTACCAATGCCTGACAAGTTTTTGAAGTGATATCAAAAATTATAAACAAAATTTTTATAAGTATTTTTATTCTGAATGAAGAAAAAAAAATCAATTCATTCACTTTTTAATTTCTGAAATTATTTAATATTAAGAAATGAAGAATTATGTAAAGAAAGATGATGTGTTCCTCATTGCTGAAAATTTCTTTACAAAAAAAAAGGCACAAAAAATAATAGGACAACTGTGTCTTGTGGCACAAATTCAATCAAGGATATTTTGAAAAATAAATCTTGGCTATGATTTTAAAGCACTCCAAAAACGAATGAATAAAATAATATCCTTATATTCTATCCAAGTTCATATATTGTAATTCTCAAATATTTATAAAATTATTTAAAAATAGTTACAGTGATAGTATATAAACTAGAATGAAATTAGATATATTATTTCTCCATTATATAAAAGAACTTTATAGTTTTTAGATATATAAGAAATATGGCATATAACACCATATTGCAGTATAACTTGAAGATAGTTATCCACACAGTAAAGTATATAATGAAAATATATAATTATGATTTGCAGTTGAAATAATATATAAGAAATATGGCATATAACAGCATATTTCAGTATGACTTGAAGATAGTTATCCACACAGTAAAGTATATAATGAAAATATATAATTATGATTTGCACTTAAAATAAATACTAAGTATTTCAGTTGTTTATTTCTTGGGAAGTATCTTTATAAATGTAGTGCGTAGATTATCTCAGATAATTTTAATATTTGTTGTTAACAATCTATATAAATTTGCTTTTATTTTTTAATTTAAAATGACAGTTGAATGTTTTAATTTTCCCGTTTTTTTTTTCTTTTTGGTAATACTTGTATTTCACTAGTAATGAATCTCATAGTTTATATTAATTACCTAACATTAATAAAAGCTATTCTTCTGATCCAAAAAGTATTATTAATGTTTTCTTATAACTGAATTCTGATTTCTTTCAGTGTTTAAACAAAGAAAGATTATTTCTACTTTTTTTTCTAATAATTTTTTTAATATTTGCGCTTAACAAATGTCAAAAAAGAGTGAGATCAATGAGTTTTTTTTTATTAGCATTTGATGTTAAAAATAACGGGGGGGGGGGGTCTGTTTAAGTTTTTGAATGCTATTTGAATAAGAAAATCAGGATCAAAGGGACAGGCAATTTACTTTTTATTATTTTATTTTTTTATGAATATTTTTATTACACAAACAATATGATTTTTTTTAAAATCTTTTTAATTGGTAATTAAAATCTAATTCCAAACAACTATCTAGATATATGTGATTTCAACTGTTATAAGTTTTAAATTAAAATATTTTCATATATTTCTTTACTTGGATTGTCAGTAGGATTGACATTATGGATAATCTATGAATTTCAGTTGTGAGCATTAACTGGCACTGTGGCTACTTGAACTTCTTGTGAACTCTTGAATCATAAACCCATTCGATTATTTTATTTACGCTGCAGAAAACACTAAAGACTACTGCCTTGTTTTATCAAAAGGCGCTCTCAATCCAAAACAATCTTTTAAATCATATAAGTTAAAGTAGAATCCAATTATCATGACTTATTGATCATCTTCATCTACTAACTGTGATGAGTAGGATTATATATTTATGCAATTGTGTATCTATGTTTAACTACAGTAACTCTGACTCCAATTCTCTTTTGCCATTTTTTGTGATATTTGCACAGTACAATTATCGATATGTTGAATTTAGGACAAGTGTTTCAGCTTGGTTAAGGTCACATGTTTAGGCAGCCTCTTTTAAGGTTTTCCCAAATGTGCATGATTCTTAGCTTTACCTAATTTTATTTTTATATCAATATATTTGACTCAGTATTTATTAAAAAATATAACTATGTGTAATAATTATCATTAAGATAGATTTTGATTTCATTATAAGTTGTCAAATATTTGGTTATTTATGTCTTAATTATTTAATTTAAATTTTTATCTATTTTAAACTCTATTGACCTGCTTATGGTTTTGAATGACTATCATCGGATGTAATCC
>JAQFVV010001178.1:0-98523 GCA_028023455.1 Epiperipatus broadwayi
TTCAGATGATGTTGTTTTTCTTGATCCAAACACTATATGAAATGTTTTATTATTTAATGATTGTCTGAAAATTTTATTACTCAGTTATTATTCAGATGATGGATTGAAATCAAAATGCACCCTATTTCTTTCATTATCTAACTACCGTTATTTTATTAGAATAATGCTTAATTTTTGTCATTACCTTTATGATAGTAATTAGTAGTTGTTATAAAGTATAGATTTAAAATTACCATGCAATAAATTAATTCCCTGAGATATTTCCTTATTATTTAGATTAGACATTAATTCAGTTACTTAGTTTAAATTACTGTACAATTAAAAGTTAAGTAATGTTATATTTTATTTTGTATTTAACTCTAACTTACCATACAGTATAGTTAATCAGCATTACATCTTTATTTTATTAATTTAATTTTATCACACAGTAGCATGTGCATGATGGAAGGAGATGAGGTATAGACTATAACTTGTCAATTTAAATGGTAGGACTTTACCAATTCCAATTATTTATTTATTTTAAAACTTAATAGATGTTTTGTTCCTATTAATCATAATGTTTCCTCCCATATCTAATATATATTTTACACCTTATAGATCTCTGTAGCATCCAACTGATCTAAGCTATGGTTGGACAGCATTATAAGAGTCTCATTAATAATTTAAAGCAAAATCAGACTAGTAATTTATTCTATTATCAATAGAATTGGCACCCCCCAGGTATTTATTGATAGGAAAGGTAGGAAAGATGTTGGGGGAGGGTTACTATATATATATATATATATATATATATATATATATATATATATATAATTATTCAAAACAATACAATAATTAATACAGTAAAACAATATTTTAAAAAAACAAATATATACCAATTTAATAGAAGTACTTTCAACTATCTATGTAGTCGTTGTCAACTAGATTCAAATTGTATTAGAAAAAACCGTTACAAATGTAAACAAAAAGTAATACGTCTTACATCAATTTCCCCACAATTCATTAATTTTTGTATTGGCGGCCTGTCTATTTATCAACTGTTGCTTTTCACTTTTTATTAACATAGCTTCTTTAATTTTGCGTTTATTATTATTTCTTTCAATACACAAAATCTTAACTTTATTAAAATCAAAATCAAAACCATAATTACATGTTACATTATGATCAAAAAATACTGATGGTGATACATCATCATTTCTAACATTCACTTGTCTTGATTTTTGCACTCGTTTATATAACAACAAATGCTCCTTTGATCTTTTCTCCAATGTACATCGAGATTCCCCAATATATGCCTTTCCACAAACACATAGCCATTTACATATTGCACAACTTTGATTTAAAATACTACACCTATTTTTTGAATTATTTATTAATCTATTTAAATTAGTAGTAGTATAAAATGCAACTCGACATATATTTTTATATATCTGTTTTATAAATTTCACAAGTGAAATTTATAAAACAGATATATAAAAATATATGTCGAGTTGCATTTTATACTACTACTAATTTAAATAGATTAATAAATAATTCAAAAAATAGGTGTAGTATTTTAAATCAAAGTTGTGCAATATGTAAATGGCTATGTGTTTGTGGAAAGGCATATATTGGGGAATCTCGATGTACATTGGAGAAAAGATCAAAGGAGCATTTGTTGTTATATAAACGAGTGCAAAAATCAAGACAAGTGAATGTTAGAAATGATGATGTATCACCATCAGTATTTTTTGATCATAATGTAACATGTAATTATGGTTTTGATTTTGATTTTAATAAAGTTAAGATTTTGTGTATTGAAAGAAATAATAATAAACACAAAATTAAAGAAGCTATGTTAATAAAAAGTGAAAAGCAACAGTTGATAAATAGACAGGCCGCCAATACAAAAATTAATGAATTGTGGGGAAATTGATGTAAGACGTATTACTTTTTGTTTACATTTGTAACGGTTTTTTCTAATACAATTTGAATCTAGTTGACAACGACTACATAGATAGTTGAAAGTACTTCTATTAAATTGGTATATATTTGTTTTTTTAAAATATTGTTTTACTGTATTAATTATTGTATTGTTTTGAATAATTATATATATTTTATTATAATTGGAATACAGACATTGATTAATAATTTATTTATATATATATATATATATATATATTACAAGCATAAAGCTAAACTAGTCAATATATAATTAAAATTACCCCAAATCCAAAATTCAACCAGACCAGCATAAAAATAATATTAAGACACTACCAAAGGTTTCACTGCTACGAGCAGACTTCCCAAGTGTAAAGAACTATAAAAACTACACAATATATATAATATTAAACATTACCCACAAATCCATTCACTTCCCATCCACCCTTAATATTAAAAGAACTCTTAAATAAGTTAATTGCTTCAGAATAATAAATTTTCAATAATAAAGATTCTTTACTTCTTCTTTTGATTTCATTTCTCTCAAAGAAGACAACCTTAGCTTCATCAAAATCAATAGTGTGGCCTGTATCTTCTTCATGGACATACAAAGGAGAACTAAGATATCTATTTTTAACTCTACTTTCATGAGCCTTTATTGTTTCATTTAAACTCAAACTACTCTGACCTATGTAAATCTTCTTACAAATAAACAAGGGATAAAATATACTACACCAGGAATAGTCTTTTTATCAAAAATTTCTTTTGCATTATTTAATAAATTATTCAATGTAACACCTTTTTTCCAAGAAATTTTCTTATTTCCAAACAATTTACTATTTCTACATACAATTTTATAAGAAGACAATTTAAATGGCAAAGAAATAAAATCATATTTTTCTTTAACCTTTACATCCTTACAAATATTACTATTAAATAAAATACTTTTAACAAATTTATTAGAGTAACCAACTGTCAAGTAATCTTTATAAAATTGATATTTGTGAAACAAAGTTATCCCACTAGAATTATTTAATTTATTATTCCTATGACAATAATTCCTTAAAGCAACTACTTTATGAGATACGGACTGATAGCTATCAGGTTTAATTATAGATCTTAATTTTTTACTTTTAACCAAATGATTGCCCAGTAAACAATTAGTCTCTACATTTCTAATCACCAAAAGATCTAAAATGTTAACATACCAAAATCTAGCCCCCCCCTTCTTCTAACACAAATTTTACAGAAGGATCAAAACAATTCAACTCATTTACAAATTCCTTCAATTTATCATTCTCAACTACAAATAAACAATCATCAACATATCTGACAAATAACTTTACATATAAACAATTCTTTTTAATAATAATTTCATCTTCCATATAATTAATATAAACTGAACATACTAAAGGAGAAATAATATAACCTATTATCCACCCTTCCTTAATCTTATAAAAATTACCTTTATAAGTAAAATACATAGAATCTTCCAATAACAAAATCAAATTTTTAATTACCTTAATTTTATTTTTTGATAAAGAACTTTTTTTAATCAATACAGACATAAGAACATCAATACTGCTTAACCTATTAACAGACTGATACATGTTTTCAATATCTAAACTGTCAAATACCCAATTACTTTCCATTTTAAAATTATTAATCCTATCAAAAGGCTCAAAAGAAGAAGAAACTGTGTAATGACCAAAATTGACAAATTGTTTTAAAAAAATTATTTGAGAATCTAGAAATACCCTCTACAACACTACCTGTAAAATCAAAAATAAATCTTAAAAGAAAACCATCTTTATGAGTCTTAATATTCACAAACATCTTAGCTGATGTGAAATCATTAAGATAGCATTTTAAATAATCCACTCTATTAAAAAATTTTAAATTAACCATTTTCTTCATAATATCTATCAATTTTCTTTTAATCAAATTACCTGGATCTTTATCTAAAAACATATATTTAACATTGTTTAATTTTCTATCCATTTTCTCTTTGAATTCATCTCCTTTCATAATGACAAACCTACCAGCTTTGTCTTCACGAGAAATGATTACATCATTAGCAATCAACTTATTCTTAAGATATTTAATCTCAGCAGGATTAATAACAAATTTTTCTTTCCTTTTTAAACTTTTACTCAAAATCGATTGAATACCAACTTTCTGCTCATCACTCAAATTACTAGATTCAATAGACGAAATTGTATCAAAAACTATATTTTTTGAATGAAATGGAACAAAATTAGGGCATTTACCAAGAATATCTAATTCTCTATCATTTAACTTTATATCAGAAAGATTAACAACTCTATCATCAGAAGCATTACTCTCATACTGTTTATCACTACAATAAATTTTATTAACTTTATCAAACAACCACTTTAATTTTCTTTCATATTTTTTACAATAGAAATTTGACCTATTCTGTCTAAATTGTCTCATAAAAAAATTCAAAATTGAATAATTAAAATCTTGCCTTCTGTCTAAATAATATCTATTTCTTTTATATACATAAATAAATTTGTAAAACCTTACAAAATTTCCTTTTAAAAAACTATTCAAAATATATGTTTGTAACTTAAAAACCAAATTCCTATTTTGAAGCAACTTTTTATTTCTACTAAAATTAATAACACAACACCTAGAAAAAACACTAAATTCCCTACAATTTTAAAAAAAATAAATCTGCCATCTTAACGACTCTATCCTATCACTCAATCAAGACAAATTTTTAATCCTTCTAATATCATTCAATGGAAAATTATTAAAAACTAAACTCCACAAACCCATACTAAAAAACCAATTACAAATACCCTTATAAATTAACACACAATAAAAACATACACTTATATATATATATATATATATATATATATATATATATATATATATATATATATATATATATATATAACTAAATAAACACAAATATATTCTTTCAGCCAAACTCAAACAACAAACTTAATATACATAAATAAAATTCAAATATATCTATAATAAAAAAAAATCTTTACACTACATCAGCAAAACTACTCTTAAATGCAAAGAAACTCATTAAAATGTAAACATTACAAGCATAAAGCTAAACTAGTCAATATATAATTAAAATTACCCCAAATCCAAAATTCAACCAGACCAGCAAAAAAATAATATTAAAACACAACCAAAGGTTTCGCTGCTACAAGCACACTTCTCAAATGTAAAGAACTACAAAAAATACACAATATATATAATATTAAACATTAGCCACAAATCAATTCACTTCCCATCCTCCCTTAATATTAAAAGAACTCTTACATAAGTTAATTGCTTCAGAATAATAAATTTTCAATAATAAAGATTCTTTAAAAAAGTGTAAAGAACTACAAAAACTACACAATATATATAATATTAAACATTACCCATAAACCCATTCACTTCCCATTCACCCTTAATATTAAAAGAACTCTTAAATAAGTTAATTGCTTCAGAATAATAAATTTTCAATAATAAAGATTCTTTAATTCTTCTTTTTTAAAAAAATCTTTATTATTGAAAATTTATTATTATACTGAAGCAATTAACTTATTTAAGACTTCTTTTAATATTAAAGGTGGATGGGAAGTGAATGAATTTGGGGGTAATGTTTAATATTATATATATATATATATATATATATATAATATATATATATATATATATATATAATATATATATATATATATATTGTGTACTTTTTGTAGTTCTTTACACTTGAGAAGTATGCTTGTAGCAGTGAAACCTTTGGTTGTGTTTTAATATTATTTTTTTGCTGGTCTGGTTGAATTTTGGATTTGGGGTAATTTTAATTATATATATATATATTGTAATGGGCACATATGTACGTTACATTGTTTCTTATTAGTAAACATTAAAAGAATAAAAGTTCACAAATAAAACTGTCTTTTTAAGAAATAAAAATTGAAATTAAAAAAATCATCTTAAACTCGTATAGATATAAAATCGCACAGAAAAAAAAAAATTATTAAAAAAAAACTTTATTAAAAATAGAAAAGGTATTTTAAAAACAAAAACTAAAAACATTTAGAGATAAAAATATATCTTTAATTTTGGAAAACACATTAATTAATCAGAAATGGAAATGATTGTTTTAATTAGCTAAATGTAAACTAGCCTTGGGCATTTAAATGTAAAAGCAATGGTCAGATAGGAAAACAATAGAAACTAATAGCCAATGAAAGAAATCCCTCAAATCAGACCTCAACGAAAAGCTTTTCACCATCATGACGTAATGTTGAGTTAATCCACAAAATTATTATAAAAGGAAAGGTTTGAAAATAAAAGAATTAATTAGTTATTATGAAAGGACAGATATGTGTTAGTGTGGAGTCGAAGGAAAAGGGATTGAAAAGATGCACTCTTCAATACCTTCAGTTCTGCTAAGAAAGAAAGAGAAATGAACTATCATTTTCTCTATTGAGGACCAGTTAAAGCAAAAACCTCTGGATGGATAAATAAATCGGCCTACAGAATATCAACCTCTTTAGGACAGTGTGGGAATTCATGTTCATGGCAAGCAATGGATAAAGTTGGACATTTTAAAAATCGTAAGAACTTTATACTCACTTGAAAAAATAAAAACTTTAAATTTTAAAACCTTTTAGTAAATAATGAAATAGAATCCTATCTGACCAAACTAAATTCTTTATTAATAGTATTATTTGATGTATTTTTTATTTTTATTTTAAATCATTTCCATTTATATTTTTTGTTCTTTAAGTTTTATTATGATTTTTGTTTTCCGATAAATTAAAATATATCAATGTTAAACTTAAGTCGGGCATGAATGGCTGTATAGATTTGTAAAGTTATATTAGGGAAGGGTAATCTTAGGTTATTTGTGTCATTGTCGAATTGGGTCAATGGATTGGATATATTGGTGTAGTTAGTAGATGTAATGCAAGATTCGCTATGGGCAGAATCGCTAGTATATGCCGCACACTTCCGTTTGCCTATGGAAGGAATTATAAGACGGAGAATGCAGTTCCTTTCTATGGAGTTTTTTTTTATTGCTCTTCTTGTCAGATAGATGTAGTATTCCTATCTGACAAGAGGAAATTTCTTCTCTTAACTTTTTGTGCTGTCGTATTTCATATTACATTGAATACATCGATGTATCAGATGGATTGATGCCAGTTTGACTGTGAACTTTTAGCCTAAGGTTAAATAGGGATAGAATGTTTTATCTTCAAATGCAAATCTATGTAGTCTATTCATACTCGACACTAAATAAAAATGCATTAAATTTAAGTTGTTTATAGACGCTTGCATGGATTCGTTATCGGTTAATTATGTTTTGGGTTTTCATATTTGATCAAAATATATAGACATTCGATAAATAAGGATACCTTACGGTGAATATCTAAAATGTATTTATTCGGAGGTCTTTTAAGTTATTGGTGTTAATGCAAGCATCTTATGGTGAATGCTATTGGGTTACTTATAAATTTCCCTCTGCAATTGATGGTATCAATGATTTTGTATTTTGATCGTTTATGTTTATTTTGAAATGTTTTTGACCGTAGAATCTATATAACCGATCTATACTAACATTTTAAACAAATCTGTGCGAACTAATAATAGTATAAAATTTAAAATGTAAATTAAAAATCTAAAATAAAAGTAAAAATAATGTTAAATGTTAAAGTAAACATATTAAAATAATAATGTTAAATCTTATATATATATGTGCGTAAATAAATTTTTGTATGTTAATTACTGGCAGTGGCTTATTTTATTTATTTTTTAATATTGAAATATAATTAGATAAGATATTATATTATTAAATCTCTGCTACTCCCTGAGCTAGTGACATGGGCTAATGACCGGAATCAAAATTTATAAAAAAAAAAAAAAAAATTTTTTTTTTGACTTACGTATCTGCCTACTTTATAAATTTTTCTAGGTTCAAATGCCTAGATGGCGCCCTGTAGTGCAGATCACATTAAGTGTTATTCTCCGGATCGTTACAATATATATATATATATATATATAAGGGGATTCCATCTTTATTGTTAAAAGGAGGTTGCCTTGACAACAATTTGAAATTGTTGCTTGTTATTGATATTGGTATTTTCTAAGTGTTGGATATATGTATATATATTCTATAAATAATAAATTGTATATATTACTATATTACTAATATTTTTATTATTTATTAATTTTTGTGCATTATACAAACAGTAATAGCGAATTTTATCTTTTGTACTCATCTTATCCTTTTCAGCTATGTGATAAAAAAATGTCAGGCTTATGTCATCATGCTAGTTCAAAATGTAATTAACAAAAATAATATATAAATGTATAATGTTTATCACAATAATTTTGAAATAGTAAATATATTGAGCATTGAAAACAATCTTTTTTGCATACAAAAAGAACAAATAAGAACGTGATTTCATTTTTTCACTACAATATTACAAAGTACTGAGGTTGTTGTGTGTATTATTTCCTGTAGCAGCATTTACTATTTAAAAATATTTGTGCTTAACATTATAAATTATTCTTAAAATTAAGCTGAGGCACATCTATGTATAATAATGTTACTATGTACAATTAATTTTATTTCTATAGATCAATAAAACTGCTGTCCTATGTGACTTAATGTAGTAATAGAGAGTCATGTCAGGTTCTTAGCTCAATTCCAGGGCTGTCAGTTCTGGCACTAAACTCTTCAGCAACAAAGCCATTCAAGTATTTATTTAATAAAATTGTTAGTATGTGAGGAAATAGAAATAATTATTTTATTATTGCATAAATAGAAAATAATTGTGTAAAGTCTTAATAGTTAATCTATATTCCGAGATTTTTATATTTCTCTACTTTTTATTTGTACAATATATATATATATATATATATATATATATATATATATCATCATTATCAACCATTATCAAACCACTGCAGGATGAAGGTCTCTCCAAGTTTAATCCATCTTCTTCGATCTTTAGCTTCTCTTCTCCACATCACCCCTGCACACTTTCTTATTTCATCCATCCATCTCACATGTGGTCTCTTTCTGGGTCTTTTACAATCTCTTGGAATCCAGTTTAAAATTTCAATTGTCCATCTATTATCATCTCTTCTAGCAATATGTCCAGCCCAACTCCACTTCAATCTTTTAATTTATTCAATGAGGTCAGTAACACCTGTTTGTTCTCTTACCCATACATTGCATTTTCGATCTCTTCTTGTTACTCCCAACATACATCTCTCCATACTTTTTTGAGTGGTCTGAAGTCTCTGTATTGCTCTTCTATTGAGTGTCCAAGTCTCAGATCCATAAGTAAGAACTGGTAAAACACATTTGTTAAAAACCTTCCTTTTCAAACACATAGGCATATTTTCTTTTAGTATCAAGTTATTTCTACCAAAAGCACTCCAACCAAGTTTAATTCTATGATTAATTTCCTCCATTATGTTTCCATCTGTATTAATAATCTGACCAAGGTATTTGTAACTGTTAACTTCTTCTAATTCATCATAATCAATCTTTATTTTCATATTTTGAGCAAATCGATTAAACATTACTTTAGTCTTTTTAACATTTATCTTTAGTCCTACTTTCCTACTTTCATCTGATAACTCCTGCAACATTTCCTGCAGCTCTGAAGCATTATTTGTAAAAACAACTACATCATCTGCGAAATCTAAATGACTTAAATAATCTCCATTTACTTTCACTCCTTTAGTTTCCCGTTTTAATCCACAAAATACTTCTTGCAGCACTGCTGTAAAAAGTTTTGGAGATATGGAGTCACCTTGTCTTACACCTTTCTCAATGTTGACTTTCCCAGTATCTTTATGTAATCTAATTGTTGCTGTTGCATTTTTATAAATATTCTTTAAAATATGACAATATCCTGTATCTATACCTTGATGATCCAATGCTTTAATCACTGAAGAAATGTTTATAGAATCAAATGCCTTTTCATCATCTACAAATCCAAAACATAATGACAACTCATATTCATTTGTCCTTTCTATAACTTCTCTCAATACCTGAATATGATCTACTGTACTAAAACCACTTTTAAATCCAGCTTGTTCTCTTGGTTGGTGGAAATTCAATGTTCTCTGTAGACGAGTTGTAATTATCTTGGTAAAAATTTTATATAAAACTGATAAAAGGCTGATAGGTCTGTAATTTCTAATATCTTCTTTATCATTTTTTTTAAATATTAATATTATTACTGCATTCTTCCAATCGTCCGGTACATCTTTATCATTTAGACATTTAGTATATAACTTTGCTAAAAAAATTTCTGTTTCTTCACCTGCTTCTTTTAATACATCAATTATAATTCCATTATTACCTGGAGCCTTTCCTTTCTTCATACATTTAATTGCATTTCTCACTTCTTCATTTAAAATTCTGGGCAATTCGAAAGATGTAATAGATATAGGAGGTACTTGTTCTTTATTACTATATAATTCTTGATAAAAAATTTCTACCAATTTCATGATGTCATCTCTCTTTTTAGTAATACTTCCATCTTTTTTTCTTATTGCAGATATAAATTTCCTACCAATACAAAAATGTTGTTTTACATTCTTAAGACTTTTATTTTCTTCTACAGCTTTTCTTGCTAGTTCACAGTTATACTTTCTTATATCATTTTCAACTCTTTTCCGCACCATTTTACAAAATTCGAGATATTCAATTCTTTTTAATGCATCATTTTTGTATATCTTCATATTTCTTCTTTTCTTCATAAATTCTCTAGTCTCAGTAGAAATTTTATTGGTCAATTGCTGCTTTTTTCTACCAGCTATCTTTCTTGCAGTTTTTAAAAGTGTATCAGTTATTTTCATATTAATTTCATTCAAATCTGAATCATGTTCAAAATCTACTAATACTTGAAACCGATTTGTAAGTTCTAATTTAAATTCATTAGAATGTTTCTGAAGATTAGGAATATCAACTGTAAATATTGTTTTTTTTAACAATTTTTGTCTTTCTAGTTTTACATTAACACGTATCTTGCATCTTACTAATCGATGATCACTTCCTGTGTTAAATCTATTAAGAACATTATAATCTTGAAATATGTATTTCCTGTTAGTCAAAATATAATCCAATTCCACTGTACCTTCATTTGGATGCTTCCATGTCCATTTTCTTTTAGCATTTTTCTCAAAAAAAGAATTCATAATATAAAGTTTTTCTTTTTCTGCAAACTCCACAAGTCTATGTCCTCTCTCATTTCTATTACCATAACCAAAATTACCTACAGCACTTTCATCTTTCATTTGTTATATATATATATGTGTGTGTGCGTGTGTGTGTATATATATATATAAAGTATAAAACATTTTTTAAATAATTCATTATAATGCAAAGACTTAAGTAAAATTGAAAAATTATTTACTAGGCAAGCCAATGACCCAATAATGAAAAAATTACTCTTTTTCTTTTTTGTTCACTTTCCATCTAAGAATAATAAAATAAATGTTTTCTGTCTAATAATAGGATGACTAATTAAATTGGTCATATGTTCCAGAAAAAATTATGCTATTTAGAACTAAAATCACAATTTTTTTGTCAAGCGTTGTTGGCAGAGAGGTCATCGCAGCCGCCTTGCAAGCAAATAGTCGGTTACAGACAATTGTGGGTTCGCATCCTGGTCAGTGCTATGACATATGGAAAAAAAATCACAATTTTTAAATTTTACCCTGATTCAAACTCATACCATTAGTCAGGGTAGGATAGGCAAACCACTATGTCACAAGAAGTATGTCATGTACATGCATAATTCATTCAGTAGTACAAGTAATATAATCCTATAGAATTTAGACATAAATTACTATTATTGCTTGCTTTATGAAGAGATTATATATTCACAGCCACCATATATTTATAGCAGTAGTTTATTGACATACTTAGTAAAATTATTAGAGTTTACATCTTGATTATTATGTGAAATGATTTGATGAGTACTTTATAAAGATCACCATAAATGTAAAATTTTACTTTTTCAAATATCGATGTTATTGATCTATTTACTATATAGTAGCATGGTGATTGGATAAAAGTACTATTTTTTATCTACCTGACAAACTAATATTGGCATAGAAAGAAAGATTGCTTACAACTTTATTAAGCTGATTCTAGGAATTTGATTTTTTTTATTGTTGGTGTTGTTGTTGTTGTTATTATTATTATTATTATTATTATTATTATTATTACTACTACTACTACCACCACTACTACCACCACCACTACCGCTATCACCACCATCTCCATCACTACCACTGCTATTACTGTTGCTGCTACTGCTACTGCTGCTGCTACTACTACTACTATTACTACTACTACTACTACTACTACTAATATTCACAAATGCACTGTCTGCATGGTTACAAATATATATATTGCACTGGATAAATAATTATTGTCTTACACATATTCTGAATTATCATTATTGTACAGGCATTTATGCTTAGTTGCTTCATGATGTCAATTTATGTATCACTGCAATGTGGTTGTAATACAAAAACAGATAATATTCTACTATTATCTGAACAACCCTTTAGCATCATTTTATATAATGGTATTTCCTGCTAAAGTACTGTTGATTATTTTTTGACTGATGCAAATTGTGCTGGATGTAGTCATGGATGTCATAGCAGAAAATATTAACTAGTTTAACTATGACTAAGCATAAACCTATACACCTAAACATTATATATCTCAAAATTTGAATCATGGTAAGCAAAAGGCTTTAGTGATTAGTAAGACATTAAAGATGAAAATACAGATTTAATAAAATACCAAAATTTTATATAACAAAAAATAAATATAAAATAATAATAATAAATAATACTTGAAGTATGATTTTAGTTCTTAAAGTTATTAAATAGCAAAAGTATTATTTTTAGATGAAAAATATTATCTCCCACACTCATATTAGACTTATTATTTTAAAAGACTATATATATATAGTATACTTTTAATGTTTGTTTTAGATGGAAATATTTATTGTATGCAGTTATCCATTTATAATTATTTAATTAGAAAGCACTTAACTTAGAACAATGGTTAATTATAAATTTTATTAAACGCTCACTATTATTTCAGTAATAGTTTTAACAAGGCTGTAAACCTTAGCAATGAGCGTCTGAAAAAATCGTCACTAGGGACCACTACCCATGCCAAAAGTTAAGTAAACACTGACAGGTTTAATTGCATTCAAAATGAGGATCCTCATTTTCATTAGCCATTGTTCTAAATTAAGTGCTTTATAATTAAATAATTATAAGTGGATATATCTATACATTAAACATTTTCAGTTAAAACATCCATTAAAAATTTTATGATACATAACTTACCAATGAAGGGGTTTATTATAGTAAGTAACAAAATTGAAAAGTTTTGCTACATTTCGATTTCTTACACCTGCAGATAATCACTAATATATGTATTTCATGCTAAACCAGCACTCATCAGTTGGTCCATGTTTTCATTTCCCTTACATATATATAATCAGTGTTCAGCTTATATTAAGATAGCAAATCCTTACACTTTAATGGACATGACAACAATATTGGCATCAGTATGGGATTTGGGAATTTCAGATTTTTAATAGTATGGATGACTGAAGAGTTGAAAGTTGGAGTAGGTTGAAACCTGTTCATTAAAGTGTAAGGATTTGCTATCTTAATATAAACTGAGCACTCACTATATATATGTATGGGAGATGGTAATCTGGACCAACTGATGTGTGTTGGTTTAGCATGAAATACATATATTGGTAATTATTTATCTTTTCTGCATGTGTGTGATCATGTGTATCAATAGTATGATATAGTGTGGATAGTAAAGGGGTTTGAAAGTCGGAGTTCAAATCACTATATTTATAATTAGGCTCCAGGTATAAGAGTGCCTGATATTTCAAATCTTTCTTATACCTATATATGTAACTACAGTGCTTTGTTCTTTATATTACATCTAGAGTGGCATTTGAAAGAGGATCCTTTGGGTCATTTTGAATGCAGTCAAATCTGTCAGTGTTTACTTTAACTCTTGTCCTGGGGTAGTTGTTTTTCATTAGTCATTGTTCTAAGTTAATGGTTTTCTAATTAAATAATTACAAATGAGTACTTCCACACAGTAAATATTTTCATATATATACACACACATTTCTTTTTTCAAACAATCTGATAATGATATTATGATTTTAAATATGTCCTAGTTTTAAAATCATAAAAACATAATTATTTTTTTAATAATTTTACCTTATTCCAGTATTATCTTTATGCATAACCCATTATCTTTAATCATAAATGTAATTCCCAATTATTATAAATCAAAAAAACTTGAAGGTAAGCCAATGGTTTGCCACTCCAGGGTTTATGTAAAGACTTAGCACCAGACTTAACAAATTGCAATTGCAGGCTGTGGACTTAAGTCTGACGCTCTACTACTGTTGATTTGTTTTATATCAATTAAAACTTCTAAGTTAATAGTCAAGCGTTGTTAGCCGAGAGATCATCGCAACAGCCTTGCAAACAAGTAGTTGGTTGTAGACGGTTGTGGGTTCGCCTCCCGGCCGATGCTATCACATATGAAAAAAAAAAAAAACTTCTAAGTTAATATATAAGAAAGAAAGAAATGAAAATATCAAATAAATGAAAAACATTTATTTGTTTCAAATATAAATCTAGAGCAAAATTTTTCTTTTTACTTTTCAAAGATTATTCTTTACTTCTCATTTTTTAATAGAACAATTGCAAATCTTTGCTCCTGGTACATTTACTATACTTTAGAGGTAAAGCTTTGTTGTCTTACCATGATTTACAATCGGATGTTACAATATATGCATATTGAGATAGTAATGTCTCTTAGCACACAATATCACATGATCACCATTTCTTATGGTTGCTTATAACCGTTATTAAAAAATGTATAATAAGTTTTTGCCTGCTTTTCATACAACAACATAATATATTGTTTATGTGCATATGTATATAAAGTTTGAAAAGAAAAATAGAAATGAACATAATCAAAATTTATTATAGATATCTATTTAAAATATATACAGTGGAATAACAGATAAATGGTTAGATAATAACTTTGATTTTTAAAAGTATTATAAATTATTTTAAATCAAACATTAAAAAAAGATTTATTTAATGTTTTATTTAATTATAATTTTGATAATAAAAATAAAATCTAAAATAAGCTTATTTTCATTTTGTAATAGATAATTATAAAATTCTCCTGTCTATTTTTTAATTGAATTAAAATTTATTAAACGCACATTGATTACGTAGTAATATTTACTGAAGCTATAACCTCGATAATATGCGTATAAAATGCGATAGTAGGGACCTCTCAAGCTTGTGGTTAAAATACCTGTAGAGGTCCCTACTATCGCATTTTATACGCATATTATTGAGGTTATAGCCTCAGTAAATATTAATTGAATAAAGTAAGAAACGTTTTCTTAATTAAAAATACATTGATAAATATAAATTATTTTTGGAAAACAATTTATATATATAATACATACTTTCATTTAAATTCTACAATCTGTTTTTGTTTAAAGTATCAAGAAAAATTTTAAATAGAAATTAGTTTTGATTAATGTAAATTGAAGAGTTATTAGCTAATTGTTTTTTTTTTAAAAATTAAGATAAAAAACTTGCTTGGTTATCCTGTTTTCAAATTCCACTATGGACTATAAATAGTGGGTTCAAGTTAAAAAATAGAGGTAGATTACTAAGTTATTAGACTACAGAGAATGTTTTAATTGTGCATGTTGAAAGCTAGCTCCTTAGAACCATTACCAGTCTCATGTCAGTTGAGTTTGAACTCACATTAAAGTAAAGGATGGGTTTTAATAATTCATAGGTCATATGCATGTACTAGACTATTTGCCTGTCTGAAGTTCATTAAACTATAGAGTCTAATGACTACCAATGTTTATCTGATATATGCCTAACCTAAAAATGTCAATAAACCACTCTACTACACTATCACAGACATGTTTATAATAGGCCAGCTTACTGAGAGATTCCAGTACTAGTCAGCTTACTGAGACTGCCATCCTATGTTATATATATATATATATATTGTAACGTTTTTCTTATACAATATATATATATATATATATATATATATATATATATATATACTATTTCATCTATATGTGAAAAAGTACAAATGAATAATTACTTCCAGTCAATATAGATTGTCCATGCTGATATTAATTTCACAAACAAAGGTATTAAGTCCTGATGGAAAAAATTAGCTGGTGAGTAGAATCTCTATATATAAAATCAATACAAATGTATGAATGTTTGTTCATACAGCAGTCACATGTCAAATTCACAACCAATTAAACAAAATTATTTTGTTTGTCCATAACACTGAGAAATTCACTAGTGAAAAATAAAAATAATTTTTTTTTAATTTTTTTATATAAATAAATACCTATACCTAGCTAAACCATAATTTATATTAAGAGCACTTTATGCAAAGGAAGTAATTCTACATTTAATAATCTATAATTTTTATTACAAAGCATATTTTATGCAAAGAAAGTAATTCTGCCATTAACAAATCATAATTTTTATAGTTGCCTGTAACACAAATTCACATGTTGAATATAACATGTATATTTAAAAATGTAAATTTAAATTTAACTTTATTAATACCTTGCCAGGTACATTTCTGAAATGTACTAAACAATTCAGGTTGTTCCAAACATTTTTTTTCTAATTTTTTAATTGTGAATTTTTCACATTTATTTATTTAACATTAAAATCTTTTGTTTAATTTACATTAAATCTTTAAAAAAATTGTTAAAGTGTGACATATATTAGCAGGCTTTATATATATATATATATATATATATATATATTGATGGATTTATACCGGTACAATATATATATATATATATATTGTAACCTACTCCCTGATCTAACTGGTCATCAACGAATCATACCGTGCATTTTTAGTGACTAAATACTCCTATGCAACCCATCATACTCTCATTATCAAGAATATTAGCATAAAAAACAAAAATGCAAAACTACCGAAATGATTCCTGTTTTGAATAAAACTAGCATGAAACTATAGATCTAAAGAAGATCACAAGGTGAATAATCAATATAATAACTTCTGGTCAAACCAGCCCTAAAATCCACACAAACAAAATGTGATGAGTTAAATTTTATGTTCAGCAAACTAATAAATAACTAATAATTATATCTCTGGAATGATTATGAAAATTAAACTTATAAATGAAATGATAAGTAAATTATGATGTAGATGACTAAATGGATGATGGAAAGAAGTAATAATTAAATGGTAGAATGAAATGAGCCTAAGAATGAAGAGAAAAGAACGAAGATGTATGAAAATAATGAATGATTAAGATGATGATATAATAGAGTTAATGAATAATTAAAATGATAAAAGAATAAAAGTTACTGTATGATTAATCAATTATGATAATAAATTAATGTCAAATGAGAATGAATAACTAAAAGAACGATCAAGATGAAATTGAAGAACAATGTTAATGATGGAGACTAAAATCTTAAACTATGACCTAATATGGTATTAAATGGTAAAAAGATAAGTTAAATACAAATGGGGATTTCAAGCTTGACACAACCAGAATATCAAAGTGAAGTTAAAACAAATTATACTTTTTACAACAACAACAAAATAATAATATATACCTTAAAGTTTAGTTGACTTTCATAAAACAGTGAAAGTAATCTATTTCAAGTCCAACTATAATAATTAACTAGATATAAAATTTATTACAAATTCAAATTCTATTTTGAAACTTAACAATTAATTCTTCTCAGGGTTCAAACACTATAAATTGTTATACAACATATATTTGGGTCAGTAGGAGGGATTTTACCACTACCCAAACATAATGCACAAAACAGCTCTCAATCAAATTAACAACTGTATTTAGCAGTTCTAAAGAAACTTTGTAACTAATATAATCTTTAAAATTTAGAAATAGGAATGACTTTTTAATAATTAAAAAACCATAATTTACCAAATTCCTTTTCTTAGATAATGATAAACCATGTGATCAAGATCAGTGAATGATAGCTCTGTGGATTTAACTAAATCAATATTATGTTTATATTTTAATCTATTACTTACAATAATCTGTACTCTAAGTTATTAACATTTTGATTATTGTGTGATAATGCATTAGATGTACTAACAAATTATAAGGCTTACCAAAATTATTATGATATAGCATAATATAGTTAATAGTACTATATTAATCTATGGGGATTTTAGTTTATAATCTTCTGATACGTCGATAGCAATAACAATAATAGTGTATATATGTGGTAATTAGCAATAAGACTACATGCAATCTAAATAAAATTTTAAACACAACAAACTTTATTTACAATATTTACAAATTTTCAATTCACACATATGGCATGAAATAAAACTAATATATTAAAAGAACTTATGGATGGGACAAATACTTAGTATCCCCTTGACCATATACTCAGCAAATGATACAACCTGCTTGCAAAATAATATTCAAAATATCGTTTGTTACTCTTTGGCATATTTTAAAGAATAAGATAATAAAACTTATTTAAGTTGACTAGCACTTAAATTTATAACTATCTGTATATTTAGAACTTTAGGATATGCACCAAGTATAAATTTAGAATTCAGAAAATTTTTTAAAAGTATTGCATTCTCCCAAAACCCTTTCTTTTATCAGAATATGATAAGGGCAATTATCATATTCTGCACAATTACTAACTGATTTAAATTTGAAATGAATAGGTTTATTGCATTAAATTAAGAATAGACATTAAAATCAAATACACCTAGATCTCATTAAACATTACTTATGTCCACATTTAATTATCAAATACTCACTTGATCTTTCCAATCTATTGTCAATTCATTATTTGATGAGGATGAATCCATGCTGTTAATGTGCATCCCTTGCTTTACATGTAAAAATTTTACAATTACAAATAGATCTTGGTTTGGTCTGTCTATAACTGATGATGATCCTCCATCATCATAAACACTATTTCAATTAGGAAAACACTATAGCTAGATCAGTGGTCCTAAATTTAACATTTTATTTTATACTTGTTATATGATTGTTGAACTATTATACTTCACCATACATGGTGGAAAAACTATCTCTAGATCATCATGAGGAATTTAACACTAAAGAGGGAGGCTTTATAAAAATAACATGACAGTTGTATAATAATATGGCTGATTCTACGACCTCTCTATGGGTATAAGCATGTGTGGGCCTTGCCTCATCACAGGAAAAAAAGAGAATTCAGACCATGGATATCCTTTATCTTAGGATTATTGATACTAATAAGCATTAATTACTACTTAGCCTCTACCAAAACTTTTCTTTTATGAAATCAGCAATAGGTGACACTCTATCAACCTATGTTCCATATTAATATTAATATATGGGATGCCATTCTATTGGAAGATCCTATCAGCTAAAAGCTGTCACTAATCATTCTCAAATTATAGCAAGATAAAACAATACCAACAATAACAGTGGATATATACATACTCCATTTTACACTGCAGGACCCTTAATGTATCAACAGACCCACCAAAATATACATGCCAAATGATCATTAATCATTTAAAATGACAACTATCCTTTTATTAGAGAGAGCACAATGCATTTAAGCAATAAATATCAAACCTGCATTTATATTCAAAGTGGACAAGTTCATTCCCATATAAAATTTAGAAATGAAAAAGGTTTATATCAAATTTTCTTTTATATAAGAAAATAATCTGTCATTCTAGTATACAGTATATATTTGATAAAATGTCTGCATATTCACCTCTTTAATAATATACATTAACATTGGTTTTAAAATATGAGAGAAGTAAATATTTTTCTCACTCTCTCTAGATAAACGATATATATATATATTTCCGGTTTTCCCTTAACTAAAAAAAAAACATACATAAAATAGATATATATATATTTTACACATTTTTTTTTCCAACTCAATATATATATTTTTTATGCCACAACCAAACATATATGTTTAAAAATAAATTTCCCAAACAACACATTACATAAGTGATATGCACAACACAGCAATTATATAAACAAAATAAATGTATATTTTTATCCATTAATTTTTTATCCTATTTGTTCAAGTTATTTTATCCTGGTGATTTAGAATAATAAAAACGATTCTTAAGAATGAATATTGTGATTAGCAAACATTCCAGATAACGTGTATATATTTTATTCCTGTTGGATGTATAATGAGCAATATTCAATACTTATTCAAAAGCAAAAATTATTTGATGGTTTCAGTATCGATAACTAACAAAGCGATGAAAATTCATACTTTCAATTATAGCAGACTTAAAAGATAAGTTTATCTACTTTTCTCTAGATAATTTTTCTTGAAAAACCAGTCGAATTTTATTACACTTAGCATATTTATTTATTTTTTTCAAAACTCTTTGTTAATTTTGTTCTTCCCTGCATGGTAATATATATGTGTAGCAATGTTTAAACAGTCAGGGTATATTCCAATATTGTAAAACATTATTATAACGACATATATTTCTCAATAAAACTTTAAAAGTAAATATTTATTTCATTCCATTCTTATTGGCAAAGTATGATGTGATTTTCAATATTAGAAAGAATTTATCCAATTATCGCTATGACATCTTTAGCATTTTAATTACATGGTAATTGATTATTTCTTTCATTACATAGATTCCCGCTATAAAAATTAGCAGACAATAGTGAATAAAATCATGTAATTATTTTTATGTTTACTTTATTAAAATTTAGATGATTCAAAAATGACTTTTAAATTTATTTACTATATATATATATATCATATATAACACTTGTTTTCAAAATTATCTCAAATTATTATTATTTTCTTGATATTTTAACTTACAAACATAATATTGTTCGATTGAATAATAAGAATGGTGCGAAATTCAAACATAATCAACTTTTTAATTTACGTATAAATAATTTGTGCATTATCTTTAAAGATAAAAGTTTAAATGTATAAATAAAGTAACAGCAAAAGCTTACTTTCTCTTGAATTTTCCTGGGTTTAAAATAAGATTTATGAGAGACATTTAGGATGCATAAGGTTTCCATTTCTCTTTCTGTATAACTTCTTAGAATTATCAATCAATCGTAGAATGGTGTTTAAATGACTGCAAGGTTTTGAGATTTTGTTTTTCTTAATTAGTCCACCCCCCTTAACTTGGTTAGCTATCATATAGCTTGTTTTTCTAATGCATTCTGGGAGTGAATTGGTCAATAATTTTTATTGTGCATAATTAATATTACCCCCTCTGTCTTCATTTTTAATAACTATCCATAATGATTCAAGATAGCTTTAGTTCAGTACTAAAAAAATATGCTTAAGTAATTTACTATAACAATTCGTTTTACAAGATTTACAAATTTGATTTAATTATTAATTTATTTCATTATTGCTATTCAACAACAATAAAATAGCAATATATTTATCTCCCAATTAATAACAATATTTTTAAATTGTTATTTTAGTCTAGTCAGAGCCTAGACTGGGTTTGAAATCTCATCTCCACTCAAGCAAATTTCCCAGTGCATTCAAAACAATCTTTATTGAAAGCCACTTGTTAAGATTTTAATGCCAAATATATTAGCATTTAAAATTTTGGATTATTTAATCCAGGGACATAAATAAAAGGTCACATTACCCCTCCCCTCATAGAAAATTTTTAAACTTAATATATATTCCTTTAACCAGCATTTAATAAAACATAGGTTAAACAATATTACATTATACACATTTTGAATTACTGCACCATAAAGAACATATTTAGTTTATCTACTACTTGTAAATACTATTTTTATTACATTCATTTTATCAAAGATACACTTTTGCTTTATTAACAATTTGTTAAAGAATCTCGCTCACTACATATTTTGTTGGAATACATATTATATCTGAAATAATATGCACAAATACTTAAGTCAACATCAGCTTTATAACTCCAACTTTAAACCAAATTTACTTCCCCTTCAAAAAAAAAATTCTCTTCTAATAGTTCTCTTTATTTAGATAAACCTTTTAACTGAAACACAAACTTCATTTTACACTTGATTTTATTATTGCATAACCTTATATAATCATCCAATAGATTATACAAAGTTGGATTATCATAATCAGTCCTCAGTCTATATTTAACTTTATTGACAGTTTTCCTTAAATCAATCAAAGTAAATTTTTCTGTAAGAACAGTTTTCATTTTACAATGAATTTTATTATTCATCATTATCTGTCAAATTAAATAACAAGTTTTCCTTGACAAAGGGCTTCAATTTGCAATTTATTTTATTATTTTCAATTAGGTCATGACTCAGTAAATACTGATCATCTCTATTATATGGATGTAAAATATTTTTCATTTTACATTTTATTTCAGAATCTCTTAAGATTTCCTCTTCTACATTAAGCAAACTATCTACATCTCTTGTCATCATCGGTTTTATTTTACAAGAAATCCTACTATGCAGTCTTACATTTCTCACATGAACAAATTTAAAAATGCTTCCTTTCTTAGAATAAATTTCTACTTTATCTTCTATTAAGAAATTCTTCTCATCTTTGAAGCCTATCACTCTTATACTATATTCCTCAATTTTATTGGGCATCTTACTTAAATGCTCATCTATCTTACATTCAATCTCATGGTTATCTACTATTTCTTTTTTTACCATACTCATTTCTTTCAATCCTACTTTCTTAATTTCTTCTTTGAAGATACATCAAACTCTTTTTCTCTACTCATCTCTATACATTCTTTTCTAATATCCTTTATTTTAACCTCACAACTAGTAATAGAGCTCCAAATTTTCTCATTAGAAACTTTCAACTGCTCTTCCATCTGATTATTAAAAATTTTTATTTTGTCTTCTAGCTGACAAAATCTCTCTTTATTATCACTTTCATTATGGGATAACCTTTGACTTAACTCGGTTATTCTATTATTTATTTCTTCACCTGCTCTTTTGCACTTGATATTAAAAATCTCTTTATGAATCGTTAACTCTTTTTTAGTTAACTGATAATATTCATGGATTTCGTCATCGATCATTTCAGCATTTTTTGCGCTCAATAGCTCCATCTTAAAATCCATATCCTCTTTTAACACTTTTAAATCCTCCTTATGTTTATCAAATCGACTATCAAAATTACCTTTCATATTTTTCAAGTTGCCCCTAACATCATCTAAATTATTTTTTATTTCATCAAGATTACTCTTGATTTCACTTTTATTATCCTCAAAATTTTTCTTCATATCATTTTTCATTTGATTCATATCCTTTTTGTTACTATCCAATTTTTTATTTAAATCATCTTTCATTTGACTCATATCCTCTTTCATTGCCTGCATAAATTTAAATAACTTATTCAAAGTACTATCATTTTCAGAACTCTTCATCCTTATAGCTTCTTCTAACTCTTTTTCCTTATTATCACTCATTTTGCTATCTATTATATTTTCTTTAATATCTCTGTAATATTTAATTTGAATTGGACTAATTTAATATAACCTTGCATACATTTCAACACCACTACCTCCCATCGACCCACAATTCCACATAAGTTCACACAAGAAAAAAAAAAAACACTTGACTTTATGCTAGACAATATACTTCACCCAACTTTTAAGTTTATATGCCTACATCACTATACAACTTTAATCATGTTGCAATCTTATGCCAATATGACCACCATTTAAGATATTGCTATCGAAGATATTTTATTTTATAATCATATTATATTTTAATTATACAAAAGCACATCACACAATTTATTTATGATCTTTTCTCAAACTGATTTGAGTCCAGATCGTCCACACAACCTTAAGTTAATATAATTTATTAACCTGAGAAATATCATTCACAACTTTATCACACTGATTCAATCTTACTAACAACTCTTTTAAAATAACTTCAACATCTCAAACAATAATAACCAACTTAATCATAGGGTTCACATGCGGCTTAGGCAATTACATCCTAAAGATAACTTTATCGCCAACATTCATAAACATATTAAGCTACCCCTTTTTGAGATGACATATCCTCCTATTTTGACTTGCTATAGCTAGCAATCAACAACTGAAAAATTGGCCACCCACTGCCAGGTACCATAATCACATTTTGTAGCCTACCTACAGCCAGCCATCATCACCCAACCCATCTCACACACTGCTACAATGCATCGTGCAACCTCCAACCAACCAATCAGCCTTCACACTTGGGTGCCATATTCACCTTTGTAACCTACTCCCTGATCTAACTGGTCATCAACGAATCATACCGTGCATTTTTAGTGACTAAATTCTCCTATGCAACCCATCATACTCTCATTATCAAGAATATTAGCATAAAGAAACAAAAATGCAAAACTACCAAAATGATTTCTGTTTTGAATAAAACTAGCATGAAACTATAGATCTAAAGAAGATCACAAGGTGAATAATCAATATAATAACTTCTGGTCAAACCAGCCCTAAAATCCACACAAACAAAATGTGATGAGTTAAATTTTATGTTCAGCAAACTAATAAATAACTAATAATTATATCTCTGGAATGATTATAAAAATTAAATTTATAAATGAAATGATAAGTAAATTATGATGTAGATGACTGAAATGAGCCTAAGAATGAAGAGAAAAGTAAATTATGATGTAGATGACTGAAATGAGCCTAAGAATGAAGAGAAAAGAACGAAGATGTATGAAAATAATGAATGATTAAGATGATGATATAATAAGAGTTAATGAATAATTAAAATGATAAAAGAATAAAAGTTACTGTATGATTAATCAATTATGATAATAAATTAATGTCAAATGAGAATGAATAACTAAAAGAACGATCAAGTTGAAATTGAAGAACAATGTTAATGATGGAGACTAAAATCTTAAACTATGACCTAATATGGTATTAAATGGTAAAAAGATAAGATAAATACAAATGGAGATTTCAAGCTTGACACAACCAGAATATCATCGTGAAGTTAAAACAAATTATACTTTTTACAACAACAACAAAAAAATAATATATACCTTAAAGTTTAGTTGACTTTCATAAAACAGTGAAAGTAATCTATTTCAAGTCCAACTATAATAATTAACTAGATATAAAATTTATTACAAATTCAAATTCTATTTTGAAACTTAACAATTAAATCTTCTCAGGGTTCAAACACTATAAATTGTTATACAACATATATTTGGGTTGGAAAGAGGGATTTTACCACTACCCAAACATAATGCACAAAACAGCTCTCAATATAATCTCAAATTAACAACTGTATTTAGCAGTTCTAAAGAAACTTTGTAACTAATATAATCTTTAAAATTTAGGAATAGGAATGACTTTTTAATAATTAAAAAACCATAACTTACCAAATTCCTTTTCTTAGATAATGATAAACCATGTGATCAAGATCAGTGAATGATAGCTCTGTGGATTTAATTAAATCAATATTATGTTTATATTTTAATCTATTACTTACAATAATCTGTACTCTAAGTTATTAACATTTTGATTATTGTGTGATAATGCATTAGATGTACTAACAAATTATAAGGCTTACCACAATTATTATGATATAGCATAATATAGTTAATAGTACTATATTAACCGATGAGGATTTTATTTTATAATCTTCTGATAGGTTGATAGCAATAACAATAATAGTGTATATATGTGGTAATTAGCAATAAGACTATATGCAATCTAAATAAAATTTTAAACACAACAAACTTTATTTACAATATTTACAAATTTTCAATTCACAGATACGGCATGAAATAAAACTAATATATTAAAAGAACTTATGAATGGGACAAATACTTAGTATCCCCTTGACCATATACTCAGCAAATGATACAACCTGCTTGGAAAATAATATTCAAAATATCATTTGTTACTCTTTGGCATATTTTAAAAAATAAGATAATAAAACTTATTTAAGCTGACTAGCACTTAAATTTATAACTAGCAGTATATTTAGAATGTTAGGATATGCACCAAGTATAAATTTAGAATTCAGAAAAAGTTTTAAAAGTATTGCATTCTCCCAAAGCCTTTTCTTTTATCAGAATATGATAAGGGCAATTATCATATTCTGTGCAATTACTAAGAATAGACATTAAAATCAAAACACCTAGATCTCATTAAACATTACTTATGTCCACACTTAATTATCGAATACTCACTTGAACTTCCCAATCTATTGTCAATTCATTATTTGATGAGGATGAATCCATGCTGTCAATGTGCATCTCTTGCTTTACATCTAAAAATTCTACATTTACAAATAGATCTTGGTTTGGTCTGTTTATAACTGATGATGATCCTCCAACATCATAAACACTATTTCAATTAGGAAAACACTATAGCTAGATCAGTGGTCCTAAATTTAACATTTAATTTTATAATTGCTATATGATTCTTGAACTATTATACTTCACCATACATGGTGGAAAAACTAACTCTAGATCATCATGAGGAATTTAACACTAAAGAGGGAGGCTTTATAAAAACATGACAGTTGTATAATAATATGGCTGATTCTACAACCTCTCTATGGGTATATGCATGTGTAAGCCTTGCCTCATCACAGGAAAAAAACTAGAATTCAGACCATGGATATCCTTTATCTTAGGATTATTGATACTAATAAGCATTAATTACTACTTAGCCTCTACCAAAACTTTTCTCTCATAAAATCAGCAATAGGTGACACTCTATCAACCTATGTTCCATATTAATATTAATATATGGGATGCCATTCTATTGGAATATCATATCAGCTAAAAGCTGTCACTAATCATTCTCAAATTATAGCAAGATAAAACAATACCAACAATAACAGTGGAGATATACATACTCCATTTTACACTGCATGACTCTTAATGTATCAACAGACCCACCAAAATATACATGCCAAATGATCATAATCATGTAAAATGACAACTATCCTTTTATTAGAGAGAGCACAATGTATTTAAGCAATAAATATCAAACGTGCATTTATATTCAAAGTGGACAAGTTCATTCCCATATAAAATTTAGAAATGAAAAAGGTTTATATCAAATTTTCTTTTATATAAGAAAATAATCTGTCATTCTAGTATACAGTATATATTTGATAAAATGTCTGCATATTCACCTCTTTAATAATATACATTAACATTGGTTTTAAAATATGAGAGAAGTAAATATTTTTCTCACTCTCTCTAGATAAACGATATATATATATATTTCTGATTTTCCCTTAACTAAAAAAAAAACATACATAAAATAGATATATATATTTTACACATTTTTTTTCCAACTCAATATATATATATTTCATGCCACAACCAAACATATATGTTTAAAAATAAATTTCCCAAACAACACATTACGTAAGTGATATGCATAACACAGCAGTTATATAAACAAAATAAATGTACATTTTTATCCATTAACTTTTTATCCTATTTGTTCAAGTTATTTTATCCTGGTGATTTAGAATAATAAAAACGATTCTTAAGAATGAATATTGTGATTAGCAAACATTCCAGATAACGCGTATATATTTTATTCCTATTGGATGTATAATGAGCAATATTCAATACTTATTCAAAAGCAAAAATTATTTGATGGTTTCAGTATCGATAACTAACAAAGCGATGAAAATTCATACTTTCAATTATAGCAGACTTAAAAGATAAGTTTATCTACTTTTCTCTTGATAATTTTCCTTGAAAAACCAGTCGAATTTTATTACACTTAGCATATTTATTTATTTTTTTCAAAACTCTTTGTTAATTTTGTTCTTCCCTGCATGGTAATATATATGTGTAGCAATGTTTAAACAGTCGGGGTATATTCCAATATTGTAAAACATTATTATAATGACGTATATTTCTCAATAAAACTTTAAAAGTAAATATTTATTTCATTCCATTCTTATTGGCAAAGTATGATGTGATTTTCAATATTAGAAAGAATTTATCCAATTATCGCTATGACATATTTAGCATTTTAATTACATGGTAATTGATTATTTCTTTCATTACATAGATTCCCGCTATAAAAATTAGCAGACAATAGTGAATAAAATCATGTAATTATTTTCATGTTTACTTTATTAAAATTTAGATGATTCAAAAATGACTTTTAAATTTATTTATTATATATATCATATATAACACTTGTTTTCAAAATTATCTCAAATTATTACTTTTTTCTTGATATTTTAACTTACAAACAATATTGTTCGATTGAATAATAAGAATGGTGCAAAATTCAAACATAATCAGCTTTTTAATTTACGTATAAATAATTTGGGCATTATTTTTAAAGATAAAAGTTTAAATGTATAAATAAAATAACAGCAAAAGCTTACTTTCTCTTGAATTTTCCTAAGTTTAAAATAAGATTTATGAGAGACAGTTAGGATGCATAACATTTCCATTTCTCCTTCTGTATAACTTCTTAGAATTATCAATCAATAGTAGAATGGTGTTTAAATGACTGCAAGGTTTTGAGATAGCAAGATATTATTCTTTCATTGAATTAGATTTCAAAATTTTATGATGTTTAGTTTTTTTTTCTTCCTTATTTTAGATCAGACTTAAATTCTGTGATTGCTTAGTTCTTGTTTTTTTTTAATTAGTCCACCCCCCATAACTTGGTTAGCTAATATATAGCTTGTTTTTCTAATGCATTCTGGGAGTGAATTGGCCAATAATTTTTATTGTGCATAATTAATATTATTCCCTCTGTCTTCATTTTTAATAACTATCCATAATGATTCAAGACAGCTTTAGTTCAGTACTAAAAAAAATATGCTTAAGTAATTTACTATAACAATTCGTTTTACAAGATTTACAAATTTGATTTAATTATTAATTTATTTCATTATTGCTATTCAACAATAATAAAATAGCAATATATTTATCTCCCAATTAATAACAATATTTTTAAATTGTTATTTTAGTCTAGTCAGAGCCTAGACTGGGTTTGAAATCTCATCTCCACTCAAGCAAATTTCCCATTGCATTCAAAACAATCTTTATTGAAAGCCACTTGTTAAGATTTTAATGCCAAATATATTATCATTTAAAATTTTGGATTATTTAATCCAGGGACCTAAATAAAAGGTCACAATATATATATATTGATAATGAAGTATCTCAATTATTAATTTTGCAGTTAAAGAAAGTCTAGTTCTACTTATTGCCTATAAGAAAATTATTAATATTAGCTATAATTATTAAGAATAGATAATTTTGAATGAAATTAAAGCAATTAACTGATGGAAATAAATTTGAGAAAGTTTCTTACAGATAAAGGACAAAAGTTAAAAATGAAAGAACTTTCAAAGATGTTTAGAATTAAGAGTAATCTGAAAAACAAAACTTTTATACAGGATTAATATTTTTTTATATTTTGAAAAAAAAAAAAACTTTTGTTTAATGCTTTAAAATATCTAACTTGTTATTAGATGAAAATAATTAGAATTGATAATCAAAATATTTTATTTTAATTGAAATAAGCACATATGTGCATGCTTATTTTGTCAATTAATGATAGAATAATATTGACATATATTAATAAATGGAATATTACTTGTGAGTTTTCAAGTAAACCAAGATGGCACCCCATATTTCGATAAATGTATAACTTCAAAGGGCTTATAATCTACAGAATATGTTTTAGTTGTTAAATTAAAACAAAATTAATAAATCAATTATTAATTTTTAAAAAAGGAATAAATTCTGATAAATTTTATTAAGAAGTTTTATTTCAATTTTTTTTTACGTGGATTATAACATGAGAAATGATGAAAGCTCTTTAATATGATTGTACTTTGGTTCAATTCAGCCCGTTTCTTTTTGTCAGCAGTTTTTTTGGTAATTTGTCATAATGATAAAAAAAATTGGGATCTTTCTGTCACAGAACACGAGGCATTGGATTATTTTCAAAGGTATGGGATCCTGCTTTTCCAGAAAGTGTGCCTTAAAGGCCACAATATGATTGCATGCCAAAGTATAAATATTGTATTTATATATTTTTCCATTTTTCTATTAATAAGTTAATCAAAAAAAAATGTAATTAATTTTTTCACAATGATTTTTTTTTAAATAACAGTAATAAAAAATAAAACGCAATTATTAAATATGATTGCGATATTTCCTAACAGGTATATTTTTGTAAATATTTATTGGAGGCCTTCCTGAAACTGTAGATTTATCAAAAATATGGGCTGCTATCTTGGTTTACTTGAAAACTCTCAAGTACCGAATAGTATTTGTATATTCTAACACAGGGTGGGTGTGCTTATCTATGGATAAACATGCATTTATGTATTGTAATAGAATAGTTATTAGTTTGGTAATAAGTAAAATATTTTAAAATTTTAGACATGTGCATATATATATATATGCGTGTGTGTGCGTGATTATTTAATACTTGTTACAGTTTATATATATGGAAACTATAGACAATGCTAGCTGTATAATTTATTATTTTCAATCTGTGAGACAAAGTCAGAATGATTTATTTATATAGAGAGAACTTAATAGATCCTTAATTTCATGTTTATTATTATTTCTAGTTAATAAATTTATCTATTATTGTTTTAAGTTATTTTAGTGAAATTATTTAATAATAAAATAGATTTAAAGTATAACATATATTATTTTCTCTGGGTCACAATCTCTAGAATTCTCACATCCCAAGCTAATCTAGAGAAATATTGGTTAATTTATATACATATAGGAGTATATGTTTGTATTTGAACTTCCATATAATTCTCTGGATGATGCAAAGCTAAAGGCCACTTTTAAAGTTTCCTCACTATATGAGAATTATCATTTTGTGATGGTCAGTGTGCTTAAAGTGCCAAAAGGCTATGAGCATTGATGATGATCAGCATGTATCAAGATCCCAGTATTATTTTTTATGATAGACTTTAGCACTAAGTATGTGCATCTAGATGATTACGTTATATTTTGCCTTGAGTTTGGTAGTTGCTAGATAATTAACTTGTTCATAATGTGCCATTTTTAGACCCAGTCACAAGAGATGACTGGTATTACTTTTGTTTAATGTTGGTGATGTAACTTATAATTATTAGTGTAACTACTTGAATTTTTGTTCTGTGCTATTACCCATGATTCTTTTAGATTTGTTGATGACTACTCATTGACAATACTAATTGAGATGATTCTGATGTTCATATTTATGTGTTATTAGTAGGGATGATAATGATATTCCATCACTCCATATGTCACTCCTTCAATCCATACCAATATAATATATATTGTAACACTATATTTTAATGTCTAAATTAATAATTATAAGTATAAACTCTAAAAAAAAAATATTGGCTTATCAAGTAAAACAAATATTGATGTTTATTACTGTTAATGTGTTTAACTAATAAAATTAGAAGTAATATTCATATTTTCTCATATTAAAATTATCCAAGATGTCTCTCATACAGATTTTTATAAATTATAGCATCCCAAAATAAGAATCTCAATCTCTTTTTTAATAAAAAGTGTGGTTAATATTGAATGAAAAATAAACACACGCACATAAAATAAACACACGCACATAAAATTAATGTTAGAGGGCATAATATAGAGAAGAAAAAGATATTACACTAACTACAATAAAAAAAGCATTTAAAATAATATTAACACAGAGTAATTTGATTGTAATAGCTAGACTACTAATAAAACAGCCAATAATAATTTCAAATTTTAACATTATGTGTAAACATGTCTATGTGCATGCCAGAAGGTTTGTTTTAAAACATGGTCAACTTGAAAAGACATAATCATAAAATGCTTAAAGGAATTTATTCTTCCTGTAAAATAAAATAGGTTTATTATTATTAAAAATGAGAACTTTAAATAAATAAAACAAAAATCATTTAGTTTAATATTTATTATTACAAGTCATTTTTATTTCTGAAATACATCATTGTTATTTTATTTTTATTGTTAATTGATGTAGTGTGGTAGTTTAATTTTCAAAATAATATTTAACTCTCACTTTAAATCTTTCTGTCAAATTTGGCAGTTAAAACTTTTGAAACATTCAAAAATTTGATTGCTTCCAATCATTTCCTAGCAACAGAACTGAATTTTCTTGTACAAATCCTAAAGTAAAATATTGTGGGTACAAAATTACAAAATCACTAATCACATGATATAAATACAACCACTTGTCAAAAATTGCTTAATCTTTTTTCTTATAGTATGTGGAAGGACAATTTTGGATTTAAACCTGGAATTAACATATTTTTCACCAATAGCATGTCTAAATAAAAACCAGCTAGACATTTGCCTTAATGGCAAATATTTCATCTATGTCATCCTGAATGAAGAAATTAAATTATTAACATTTATCATTCAGTCATGCATTTAAAAGAAGGAAATGTAAATATTTTGATTCCTCCATGAATTTTAAAAATTGCTTGTGGAATGCTATAGCTTGTCATAACACTGTAATAATTATTCATCTTTTCTCTAAAGAATTAAAATCACTTATTTCAAATTATATTGGCTACATCAATTTAAAATTTCTAATGGATAGTATAATATTTATAAGAAATTATGGAACCATATTTGGTTTAATTTTAAATTTGTGAAAACTATGTAAACCAGTAGAAAGTATTGGAATCAATGGATTAATGAATTTCTTGATCTTATATTTTGGGAAAATGACTTGAACTCTAGCTGAAAATTATAAAATTAACTTGAAGTTGTGGACCAATAATTCCCTGTAGTTTGGATGAAAAAATGAACTTAGGGTTTTCATTGGATTAAAAATATGACACTAGATTTTGAAAAAGATTTCTTTGTGTCTTTATTGAGAGAGACAACTTAATATCGTCAGCAGAAATTCCACCTCTTGAAAATCACTGATGAATGAATCTTTTAAGTAGGGTAGATGATAGAATTGAACTTTATGGTAGACTGTTTTAAAAATTGTATATCTATTATGATTATCATTTAGTTTTACTTAAAATTTTCTACTAGAGAGCATTTTTTGCATTTAAGAATTGTAGAAATTTTTCGAAGACTATTTTGCCAAATAGAATCATAAGCTGTATCACCAGATTCTAGTTTATTTTGCAAATAAGAAAGATAAAACTTGTTTATATCAGTTTATACTTGACTTAAAATCAACCTACTTTCTAGTAGCTAGCTCTCCAGCTATTGGCAAAATTCTTGTTAATATGATTATTTTAAAAATATTATAAGTATATAGAATAATAATATTGGATGATAGTTTTTTGAATCATTGTACATCTGATTTGGTTTTAATATTATTACGGTTTTGCTTTTATGCCTAATTTTTTATATAGTTTCAGTGTAAATAATGTTATTGAAAAGTTTTGTCAAACACGCTTTACTTTTAGATTCCAATTTTTAAAAAAAATGGAAGTATGTTATTTTTTCTTGAGGCTTTTTGTGATTTAAGACAATCAAGAACAATCAATATCTTCAGATTTTATTATTTATTAGATTGATGTTATTGGAACTCTGTGAAGATTGCAATTTTGTTTTAATGGTGTTTTTTTCATTCTATCAATGTTGGGATTAAAAGTCTGATAAATAAAATTGGCAATCTGATTAGCAGTGACAGTATTAGTACCATGCTTTTATAAAAGTTACTTGGCCTTATAATAATATATTGTAAAGCTTTAACTCTATATGTCTCTCTCCACTTCTTTTTAGCTTTATCCAGTGATATTTTGAGTTTGTCAGCAATTTTTGTATCTTAGATAGACAAAAAAATTTATAATAACACTACTGTTTTGTTCCAATCTACAGTGAATTTCTTTAGATATTTATGAGGGATGAACTCTGTCAGCTATTTTGAGAATTTTTTAAACCTATCATAGCAAGAAAATATTGAAGACACTTTCTTAATATTATGTTCAAAATATCTAGTATATTGTTTTCATTAACTTTCTTTAAATTTCATTTCAGAATAGGAAAAGTTCAATTATAGGAATATTAGCTTCAAGAGTGATTGTATATGGGTAAAATAACACAATATCAGTAATTCTCCGCAATCCTGAATCATTTTCTATTGAAACAAAACATAAATCAGGAGTTGTTTCTGTTCTCCATCTGCCTGAATGAAATTTTCCTGTTTGAATGGCGTAAAGTATGTAAGTAAATGCTGTTTTTTAAATACATTTATTCTAAAAGTTGATAATCTGTTTGATTCTCATTTATATATCTCAAAAACCTTTCTCAAAATTGAAATCTTTTAAAAAGCACAGAAGATGTATGAAGATATGGAAGACTACGATAGAGCCAATTTGCTTTAAGAGGGGGATCTAAATAAGGCATGCATAAAAATTATTCATTCCAATAGTGATTGCAATGTTATTTGAATTATTTTTAAAAGAAGTTGTATGCTTTTGAAATGAAAGCAGCCATGATATGTTTAGAATGCATTCTATCAATAACAAATATAAAATGAAGAATTTTAAAATGATAAACCTTATTTGAAGAATGAGAATCTGCTAAAATACAATTGCAATGAACAAAAATTTGTAGAGGATCTTCATTTTTAATTTTGATGTGTCCTCAATGTTAAGTTAAAGTAATTTTATTGTGTTTTCTAGTGAAGAGAAGATTGATCTCTAGAGGTATATAGCTTCTATATAAATTTTAGGATAATTAGAAAAGTTTCAATTTTACTAGATTTAAATCACAGAATTTTTGTATGTTGGATAGTCTAAAAACTAGTTTGCATTTGGAAAAGATAAAAATGCAAGGGATATTTCATTTTTCAATGGTTATTATTG
The DNA here is from genome assembly GCA_028023455.1 of Epiperipatus broadwayi. Taxonomy (NCBI): domain Eukaryota; kingdom Metazoa; phylum Onychophora; class Udeonychophora; order Euonychophora; family Peripatidae; genus Epiperipatus; species Epiperipatus broadwayi. The sequence continues at coordinate 34,878 of JAQFVV010001178.1, forward strand.
ATGTATATTCTGTTAGAGAAAAAAATAGTATATATTTCATAGACTTGATATATTTAAGAGAGCTAAATGAGTGATTATATTAAAATAAAAAGAATGAGAGTGACAAAATAAACCTAATATGAAATATGTTTTGATATAAATTATAGTCAGAACACTGAATATGTAAAACATTGATACATAGAAGGTATTGCTGAAATATCTACTACATATAAATACAAATTTTACTATGAAAGTGAAGTATAATAAGTGAAATAAATAATACAGTCAGATAATGTGATTATCTAAGAGTTTTTAATAATGGTATTTTACTTATATTAAAACAGGTAAAACTCACTATATATGTATTGCCACACATAGCAAGCTAGAGTAATCAATGGATGCCAGAAGGTTAGTGCATAAAATTCCCATCTAGTGCCTACTCATCCAATATCCGCAGACTAGTTTCTGGCTTGTGGCATTCGTCAGTGAGGAGCCTAGGATCTGAGAGCACTGCACCTAGATCTTAGGATCTAATAACAGTTATACACAAGCATAAGAAGTGGTGGTCATGTGACATTTATTTTGCTTATAATTATGTGTTGAACTGTTTCCATCTTCTAGTTAAAATTCAACTGTTAATGACAATATGCACAATAGTATGAAACACTATGTTCTTTTCTTTTTAAGATGTTGATGGTCTACTTGTGACAGCCAGAATGGAAATAAAATCGGTGATTAATTTAGATTCATAAATATGGAATTTAAAGTGAAGCTCTAACCCATTAGATTATTCTTACAAAAACTTAGAGAGAATATACTTAGGATTATAACTATAAGTAAATTAATCTATTTATATAAATAGAAAGTTGAATGCTTGAAACAAAAAAGGTATTTAAAAATGTATAAATTTAAAACAACAATGATTAAACAAACTTTTAATATGAAAGTAAGGTTCTTTACTCTTTAGATGAGTTTAAATTTTGTCTGAAAAATTTAACACATAGATGATTGTTATAAAACAATGCTATAAAAATAGACTTGAATTTCAAAGCAAATGAAAATAAAAAGCATTAAATATGTATAGACTCATTTCCCATTTTCATCAACAGACACCAATTATCGAATTTTAGTTTGAATTAATTTAGTAATTAGACACTGTTTGCATTATATATTATGAAATTGGAAAAAAAACTTGTCATTAGAGCTATAATGAATAGGAGAGTATCTATGTTAGCCTAAGACATGGAAGTATGGTGATATGGAAGAATCATGCTATATCAAAAGCAAATGATTTATGTTAATAAATTTTAGGTCTAAGACATAAAAGGAGGATATAATGATTATTACATCTCAAAGACTGTAACCTAAAGTATAGGTAAGTATAGATTAAAAAATCTAAGACTATTAAAATAATTCATTTTAGGTAAGAGCCAAACAATACTAACTAAATTAATCAATTTCCTGCAGATGATGATATTTATTAATTTTCTTTCTTAAACTTTACCCTGTAATTAAAAATATTCAGATATCCATTTACTAATAGTTTATTGCATGGTTAGGTAAGCTAAATATAAGCCATTATTTAGCAGAAATTCTCAGCTTTCTTAGAAATTCTTAACCACATAAAAAATTTTCAACTTTGACTCAAATTCGAAATTCAGTCTATAAGGCAAGCAGATTTACAGCATCATTTTCCACACTCAAAGTACTTGCTGCAAGATAAATGCCTTTTCAGCACCTCTTATTAAGGAAAAAAGTATCAAAGTAAAGACACACTTTTTACTATATATATATATATAAATTTAACGGTAAATACAATATTATAGTTTAAATTCTTTAGTAGCGCTTTTGCTTACGTGGTAATCCTCGTCAGCTTTAATTGAATTTCAAAATTTTTAAACTTAATGTTGGGTATTGTATTTACATTTATATATATATAAATTAAATTTGATATCCGTATTCTATCCAAAATATATGTAATATTCAAATCTATATATATTAAATACAGAAAAATTCACACAAATTTAATGTTATTTTATTAGAAATACTTCCGACTATATATCTTGCAGTCTTTGCTAACTATATAAAGCTGAATAATTAAACCGAGACATCCTTTCATAACACCCACCATTGAATTCAGTTCAGTTCTCTCACAATTCTGTTATTTTAATGTTTGATGATTACTGATTCATTAACATTTGATGATTTTTGAAATTAATAAAGCCTCTTTTATGTTCAATTTGTATAATTTTTGTATTTTCATAATCAAATTTAAATCCACATTTACAAGTTTTATTATGATTAAATATAACAGATTATGAAGGTTTATTTTCATCTTTTCCTGATTTTTTTTTCATGTGTAATAGCATCGGCCAGGAAGTGAACCCGCTAACCTGGGACAACTGCTTGCAAGGCAGCTGTGCTGACCTCTCGACCACCATTGCTTGATATATGATTGTCTCTCTTTTTGAACTCTTTTGTATAAAAGCATATGTTCTTTTATTCTCTTTTCTAATGTACATCGAGATTCACTGATATATTGTAAGCCACATTTATATATTAAATTATATACAATACAATTTTGATTAAAACTTGAATTTTGGCTTTTAGAGTTATTAATTAATCTATATGTATTATTTGTTGAGAAAAAAGCAATTTGACACAAACCATCATAAATTCTCTTCATAAACATAACCTGTTCATCTGATACCAATGGTATTGCAATCCATTTCATTTTGGTATTATTATTAGTTTTATTATATTGTTGATTCTTTTTGAATTTTTTAATAGTATAACCAATTTTCAACAAATCATTAATAAATAAATTTACATTTTTTATTTTATCACTAGAATATTTGAATAATTTTTCATTTCCAAATTCAAGCTTTAATCAAAATTGTATTATACATAAATTAATATGTATATGTGGCTTACAATATGTCGGTAAAAAAACGTACATTAGAAAAGAGAATAAAAGAATATATGCTTTTACAAAAAAGAGTTAAAAAAAAGAGACAATAAGGAAAAGATGAAAATAAACCTTCATCAACTGTTATATTTGATCATAATAAAACTTGTAAATATGGATTTAAATTTGATCATAAAAATATAAAAATTATATAAACATAAAATAAAAGAGACAATATTAATTTCAAGAAATTGTCAAATGGTAATAAATCGGCTATCATCAAACATTAATATAACAGAATTGTGGGAGAACTATATTAAATTGAATTATGGATGTTATGAAAGGATGTCTCATTTTAATTATTCAGCATTATATAGTTGACAAAGACTACAACATATATAGTCTAAAGTACTTCTAATAAAATAACTTTAAATTTGTGTGAATTTTACTGCATTGTATATATATATAGATTTCAGTATTATATATATATACAATATGTTAAAACAAAGATTTATACATATATAAAAACTAAAAATTTGCAGTTAAACAATTTGACCATCTGGATTTGTCTATTTGATGAGATCTTTTGTTATTAATATCTTTCAATTTAAACAAATACTCTGTATAATTTAGTGCAATAATAGAAAGACAAGCTCTTCAACTCAAGATCCATAATATAGTTTGTGCCAAAATTGTGAGTTCAAAAACTTTGACACCTATAATCAATCTATAGTAAATTGCTATCTTTATAACACTAAACAAATGATGAAGATATTTATAAGGGATTGTGATCTGAGCCAAATGATAAATGCTGGTCAGCACAAAATGCCATCTTGGGAATCATTTATCTTTTTGCGCATATGCTTCAGGAATGGGCGATGGAATAAAAATTTGAAATAATTATTAATAGAAAGGAGTTGTTGATTAAATCAATAAATGTAATATTGTTTATAAAGTTGGATGTCTTTGCAGATCCAGTTACATTGGTGAGAAAAATGTATATTGGAGAAGAAAATTCATGAGCATGAAATTTGTATAATAAGTTATGTTATTCTGTGGATAGATTTAAATCCGTATTTGCTGAACATTCAGTTATTTGTAATAGAAATTTATGCTTTGATGATATTTTCATTTTATATGTGGAAAACAATTCTGAAGAAAAAATGCATTAAATAAGCAGCACAATTGAGTGAATATACATAAATTATAGAAAGTTGACCTTTCACGTGGGAACGTTAGTGTTGTGTGACTTTAATGAGATTGTTTTATTTGTTTAAATATTAACGACTACTCAGGATGGCATACGCGTAAATTGGCTGAAGCTATTATTTATTTATTTTATATTGATAGGCATAAACCTTATAAGGTTTATGCCTGTCAATTTTGATTATGTATATATATGAAGTTAATAAACTTAGAGCATATATATATACAGTATATCATTTACAATGTATAAAATAAAAAACACTCAGTTTAAGCTTAATGCATTTTCGAAGTGGTTTTTTTTTTTTTTTTTGCAAAGCATATCTATTTATCTATATTCTAAGTTTATTACATTTACATTCAAGAAAAGGTACATCTTTAAAAAGTTAAATTACAATATAAGTTATGTAGGTCTTACTCGCTTGTAAATAATTAAATGAATCAACAAGTAAATAATTTGACCGTCTGGACTTACCTATTATGTGGACTTTTGTTATTAATATTTCTCAATTTAAACAAATATTATGCGTAATTTAGTGCAATAGTAGAATGACATATTCTGAAGCTCATTGTCCATGGATCGCAGCTCTGGTTTGTTATTTCTGTTATTCAAACGAATCATAATAATAGATGGATTCTATTTATTATTTTTTACTTCAAACAAATCAATAATCATCAAATAATTGAAATGTTTATTGCTCGGAAGCGTCGAATTCATAGTAAATTTGAGCATCAGTAGTGACTTAGCTACAGACACAGATTCATGAATCTGTCAATGTTGGAATATTTTATAATTTCCCGAACAAGGAAACCATTATACAATAAAACCGTCAAAAAAGAGTAATAAACTACAAAGTATCATTTCGGATCAAAATATGTTAGTTACATCTTTGATTTAAGAGATGCTAGCAACAGTAAGCAACCTTACACTCGAACAAACCCGATTTACATATATTGATACGTATATATATATATATTTAATTAATTTGGCGCATTTATTTGGCAATTATTAGTTGCCTCTTTAAATTCATACGATTCATTCAAATTCAATTGAACATTTTTAAAGCTTTGAATATAATCAATTAATTTTAATTAAAACTATTGGGTAATTATAAAACATCATGAAATAATAGCAATAAAAAACTTTAGAAATATCCATTTTTAAATAATGTACATATAAAGATAGTAATAAATGTGTTGGCATTTATAAAATAATATGTATGTGTGATTATGAATGTTTTAAAATAATGTTTGTTATATATGTATATAGCGTATATTTGCATGTGTATATGTGTGGAAATTTGGATGTTCATAACGTTTTGAAATTTTAACATATTTTACATTTGGTAACATTTTCATGTATGCTGATTTTTTTTTTAATCCAAAAAAAAAAGTATATATATAAAGACGAACAGAAAAAGAAAGAAAATCAATCCTTCTTGAAAAAATATTCTTTAAAAATTTCCTAAGCTTTTAATGCTTCTTTAAGATTAGCGCCATTTTAATTCGAAATTTAAAAAAAAAAAAAACGGAGGGATAGAAGCATTTTTTTTTTTTAATACAATAATTTGAAATAAATGTTAACGGGTTAAACTTTAATGCAAAAATACAATCTTTTTTATATTTATATTTAGGCAGAAATATTCCTAATCACAAGTACGTAAATAGATGTTTATATATATATGTTGAAAGAAAGAAGAGAAAGGCAATAATATAGAATTATAAGATAGATTAATTGAAAGTTACAGCTTTAAAAAAAATTGACCAATCAGAAAATAGACAGCTGTGCAGGGCCCATTTCTTCAGCGATTTATAAAATGACAATTAAAATCTCAGCGTTCAATAGCAACTTTCCCTGTTCTGAATTTAAATATTCATTTTAAATCAGTTTACTGTTTCCTGACAATTTTTTGTTATAAATTCCAAAATTTATCCTCAGCTGGATAAAGAATTTTTATTAGTATTCCTTGTTATTATTATTTTTTCTTCTGATTTTGAAAACTCTCATTTGAATTTAATCAGTAAAAGAAGCTACTCAGAGTAAAAGCAATATATTATTATGATTAACGGGACATTAAAAGTATGACATATATATAATAAAAGGCTACACAGAAAATACACTTGCAAATGCTTACTTACCAAATTATATTTAACTTACGTTGACGGTTGTTAATCATTCATGCTTTACTAATTCCCTAATTGGTAACATACATTAAAAATTATAAGCAGCGTACTCTACAAAATAAATAAATAATATCAAATAGTTCCTTATTCACATATATTAAGATGGAAATCTAGTACTCTGAAGGTATTTTTTCCCCCGTTAATATGCTCTTTTATTAATAACAACAACAATAATAATGTAATAATCAAATGGTTAATTTTTGTAATTTCATAAAAAGTTCAGGAATCCAAATGAAAAACTAAAGTTGCGTTTCCATCCTTGATCTCCAGAATCCAGCACTCTATTACGGCACTAGATCGCGCAGGAATAGACTTTGACTTATGTGGGAATACCAAAGCCACATTTCGGATTAGCGAACTACAAAATAAAATCGATTGAATGCTTATTTACTGAATAATTTTGGGCTATTTTCTCTTGCTAAAAATACAACAATTAATTATATAGACTTCTTATAAAGTTAATGATTTAATGTAATAATAGACCGATATACGTGAATGATGTTATCTTTTTCACTTCCGGTACTCAAATTTAATTAGAACTCTTCGAGCAATAAACTAATTTTATTTTATTGTTTCTGATCTATAATATAGACTTTGATATACTTTTTATTCATTTTTATATTTTCTGTATTAAAAAAAACATATTAATATGGTTATTTATAGTCAGTTTTTATATTCTTTATAGATTTAAGATAAAATTGGCTACTTTTAAAGCCATATGTGCATATTTTTCTTCAGCTATTTACATTCAGTTTTTTTTTCTGCCTCACAATTTTATATAATATTTTATTTTTAATATAATTTTTAAGACTTATTTCAAAAATTATTTTGTTATTATAATGCCAATTCCTTTTTTAAAAATTCAAATAATTATTAATTATATACAATGCTACCCTTTTGTTAGTGCAGTAGAGTGATATACTCTGTCTGGAGATCAAAGCTCGCGGATCGCAGTTCCAATGACGTCACTTCTGGTGCTTGGACATCTTATGAATTCTCCTATATACTCAGGGTACCATTGACCATACTAGCTGAATACATATCAGTAAAATTTTATATTGTAAAACTTCAACACAAAAATATAAACTTAACGAGTTTATTAACTCAAGGCAAAACAAATAGTTATTGCTAGAAGATATTTAATATGTTGACTAATCTTCCTAGCAATGAATAAAACAAACTTTATGTACAGGCTTATTCTGCTTAATATGTGACTTAAATTTCTTCACACGCTCACTTAATATACATTATGAATACTTATGTGAGCGTCCTTTTCTGTTTCTCTATTCGCAAACAAAACGGACAAATTTCTGCAGTTTTATACCACTTATATAATCTGCATAAATTAGCATATATTAGTTTAATGAGAATTTAAATGCACACTTAAGAAATGTAAATTTTCTAGTGTTTGTAGGAAAATGTATTCTTTTCCTCTCTGACTATAATTGCAACAAATATATGAACTTTATTTACAAAACCAATTATATATATATGCGCGCACATAGTACTTCTTCCTCCACTCTAGAAAATAGTTCGTTTAATCACAAATATATTTTTAATCTCCTTGATCTTCTGTGATATCTGGAAAGCCTTGGTGGTTGTACACGTCTTTTTTACCTCTGTCTTGTTGCACTCTCTTCTTGTTCGCACTGTTCTGAATTTAGTAAATCCACCAGAGATAAATAATGAGTGGTCATATGACTAGTTGTTCAAAATAGATAGATCGATCTCATCTATTTGCTTATTACTTGCGTTTCTTCACTTTGGGCTTCTGATAATATGTTAGCACAGCTATTATATTTTACTAGAGTAATCACTTCTGTTAAGTTAGGTAACCTTTTTATATTTACTGGCTTTAGTGCCTCATTCTGACGTTTTTCCAGATGATGGTATATCATCAAAATTCATTTCCATTGGCCAGTTGTGTTGGTCTTAAAATTTTTTGATAAAACATTCAATACAATTCCTGGCAAATACTTTTTTTACTTGTTTCTCAAAACACCTCTATCAGCAAGGTATTTTCAACATTAAATTCTATGCTGTTGAAATGGTTTTCACATATATAAATCTTTTTGTTACATTAGCACATCTGCAGGCGTCTTTTTAGTGGAGTTACTTAGTGTAAAATGATGGTATAACATGGCAACTGTTAACTCTATTGGTACTCATATCGTAGATTTTATTTGGCTAAACTGATTCCTTCAGAAAGGATAGTTTCAGGATATCTGTTGCTGTGAATAATTCATTTAAAGCTTTATGCTTCACTTTTGTTTTTAAGCACTTTGTATTAAGTCCATTTAGTTTACAAGCCATTCACAATCAGGAATTTTTTTCCATTAAATAGTCTGACATAATTAATATGTAGCTTTGTATCTTTTTTGAAGATAAATTGGCCATAGATTAGCATTCTCTGCACCACTTAACTATCATGTTCAATTGCATTACTTATGCTGACCCACTACACATATGATCATGCTAATTCCTTCAACCTAATAATTTCCAGGTGTCCTTTATTTAGCAAGACTGACACTTGTTTCCTGCCTTTAGTCAGAATTAATACATAATCTGTCATAAAGATATAACTGGCAAACTGATAGGCTTTTGCATTCATTTCATCAATCAATAGTATTCTGCCCCATTTATAGGTTCAGAGAGTAGTCATATCACAAGTTTATTCATTTTCTATTCCATTTCCCCTTTTCCTAGATCTACAATTCCACATAACTCTTCCCATCTCTTGTATCATCCAATAATATCAACATTTTTTAATCCTTTCTTCTTGCTTCCACTCACCATTTCTTCCAAAATATCTTTCATTAAACAGTATTTTCTTCTTAATATATGTCCAATTCAGTTTCTCTTTCTCTAATTAACTCAATCAATCTTCTTTTTTCATTTACTCTTTTCAAAACTTCATTTGTTATTCTATATAGGTTATATAACATAATTAGGTCAACTACCAGGCCATTTGTCTTTAATTGATTTCAAGTTTGCTTTGTTACTATGATATTATTTAATACATGTGATTCTGTCAAGTCTATAGTTTATCTTCATGATTTTATGTTGAACTGGAGCATATCCAATAATCTTGACAGTGCTTTTGCATAAGTTTTTTTCTACCCAGTTTATAAATAAGTTCAAAGTCATTTAATGCCAAAATATTAATCCAGTGAATTATTATTTGAATAGCATGATCAGGAGTCTTCATCAAGTTTCCCAAAATTTCCAACAGAGGTTGATGGTCCATGTAGTGATGTTGAACTTGCAGCCATAAATATATTGGTAAACTTTTTTTACAGCAAAGATGAATTCTTTGGCTAGCATGATCAGGAATCTTTTCAAGTTTTTCAAAAATCCCAACAGAAGTTGGTCTATATACATTTTGAATTCATATCCATAAATGTATTAATTTTTTTTCACATTGAGGATGATTGCTAATGTTTTCTTATCCAACTATCTGCAGTTCATTTCTGTTGCTAATAATCTTCTGAATGAATATGCAAGTGAATCTTATCTATGCCATATTCAGAAGCATCTATTGTAATTCTCACTTCTTGGCTATTAGGAAAAGGAGTTGACTAGAGATTAATAACATCTTAGCCTTTTGAATGCTTTACCATGTTTTACTTTCCACTTCCATCACTGTTTCATTATTAACAATTGATACAGTGGTATCACGATATGTAATTTCCCTTTCAAGAAACTCTCCAAGAAATTAAATAATCCCAAAAATGCTTGTTAGTCTTTGGTTTAGCAGTTTTTTGGAAAGAATTTCATTATTTCTGGCTTTGGATATTTACTCTATTTTTTTAAATATGTTACAGAAACTTACTTTCAGTGGTAGAATTAATGCAAGTCAAAATGTTTAAACTTGCAACATTTTTCTCTAGTTTAGCACAAACTTTATACATGCATGCTGACAATTCGCTGTCAGATAGATATCAAGATAAAGAATAATTCCTTCCATTCCTTGAAACAGACTCCTTTTTTATTTGAAATATTGGTAATATGTTGCACTTAAATAATGGTAAGTTGGCGTTGATATCAAAAATTCAATCAATCTGGTTATTACAGAAATTTAATAATACACAGACTTTAAATCAATTTTAGTAAAATACTTCACTTTCTATAATGTTGCTAAGATCTCCCAAGCACTGGGTACAGGGTAATCTCCTTTATTAATGTATTTCTCCCATGTTATAGAATTGTTGTCACATAAACAAATAGTTCAATCTCATTTTAGAATTTCCATAACCAGTATTGCCTATAATGATTCTTCAATAGGTGAGAGAACATCTCTTTTAACAAAATCTTGAACTGTTTGTTCCATTTTAGATTTTAAAGTAAAGGGAATCTCTCATGATCTACACATAACTAGCTGAACATCTTTCACCAGTTTAATGTTAACCAACCATGTGCTTAACTCTGATAGGTTTGATTTAAACAACTGGAATTTTTTTTTTGAACATCTGACTCCAATTGTACAATTTTTAAAGCTTTAAACCAATATTTACTCAGTATTGGGCTTAAATCTCTTTTCACTGTGAAAAGAGATAGATATTTAACTCTCAAATTAACTTTAAAAGGTGTTGTTACTATTCCATATATTACTATTATGTTTCTGTTTATGTCTGTCACCACCATATCAGTTTTGTCTAGTGTTATATACCTTTAACTATTCTTTATACTATTTCTCCAATCATTTTGCACCATTTGACACAATCTTCATCTACTGTCTATTTACATCTTAACATTTTATCCAAAGATACAAATGCCCAATCTTTTTAATGCCAGCTTCTCTTTTTTCAATTCTTCCTTTAGAGTCTTTAAACTTTGGATCTATCTCATTTTAGTCCTTTTCATTTTGTAATAAACATGTGATAAATGTTCTATTTTTCTACAGACAAAACATTGTCCTTTTATAAATTTACAGTTTTCCTTCAAATTGCCTTTCTTGCCATAGCTATAACATATTCAGGCATTGGCTGTAATTTTGCAGTTTGAAACTTTCAGTTTCTGCTTTATTTATAGTCACTGAATTTTTTTTTACACCTTTGTGAATTCTATAGCATTGAATATTTTTCTACTGCATCATTTATATATTAGATCAGGTTTACTCAGTGAAACTTGTCTGAGCTTAGTATCATACATTCTCCATAATAATTGGCCTAGCAACATGCCATCCAACTTGGATGTTAAAGTTGCATGATTCGGCTAGTGTTCACATTCCCATGTTATAAACATGATTTTTTTTGCATGGTGCCTGGCTTCTGTTTCTAAATCTGAGATGGATCATCAATGTCATTGTTATATGTAGTTAATTTCCTCTTTTAATTCCTGATAAACTACTTCTTCAGGAGCTTTGGTTTGCAGAATCAGTTGGCTAATTGCAGAATCTCTTTCCCAGACAAGGCTGCTATTTTTATTTTGTAGTCCACTATATTTTTTTTGAGTAAGCATCTTTCTACATGGTCTATGTAGATTTGCAGAGCCACTGTGTTGTCAATGTCAAATTCACTAAAGGAGTTAGCTATTTTGGTGTTCTATTTATTTTCAAAACTTATAAACTGTAGAAATGAACTAATCTGCAATGACTAGACAGCTTTCTTTTCATTTTTGTTCCTATTTCTTGAAATGTTGACTGTGCCAGTCTTCTATATACTCAGAGATATTATTGTTAATACCAGTTGAGTAAGTATACGTAAAAAATTATATAATAAAACTCAATGCAAAAAATTAAGCTCAACAACAAAGAGTTTATTAATTCAAGGCAAAATAAATAAGTATTAATAAAAAAAATTAATACATTGACTAATCTTAACAATGAATAAAACAATCTTTATGTACAAACTTATTCTTTCACGCTCATGCTTTATTCACACACAGAATGGACAGATTTCTGCAATTTTATATCACCTGCAGCATAATATGCATAAATTAGAATACCTCAGTTTAATGAAAATTTAAATGCATGCTTAGCATATGTACATTTTCTAGAGTATTTACATTTTGAGGGGAATTTATTCATTTCCACTCTGACTATAATTATAATAACATACACAATAAACATATATTTTTTTATTTACAAAACTAATAAAACATGCGTTCGTGGGCGCACACACAGTGCTATAGTAGAATCAAACAAATATAAATTCCAAGCAATAAACTTTTGTAAAATCAAAGAAGCATGGCTTTTAACTAACAACACATAGCTATAAACCGAAAAGAAGCATGCTTTTCCCTCTTCATTTTACTTTTTAATCCACTTTGCATATACAGTATTTAAATATTTGTCGCATACATATTCTCCGTTGCTTTCACGACCCTTTTGCTATGATTATGAAAAAGATAAAACTTCTCGAAAGCGCTCAGTCAATTAATGCTACAATTTGTACTTAGATTCACCATTGCCTGCGTTTTAGCATATTTAGCCACATAATTTATTTTTTATTAACTTTATTCTCCCGAATTATGTAGAAAGAAATAATTTAATTGAAGTCATATTTACAAAGGGAAAGAAAGGTTTTGTTCATTTTTACAAAATTGCTAAAAAAAAAAGCAAAAGCTTTCAAGAATTCAAAAAGATTTCTAAATTAAAAAGCAGAAGAAAAGCAACATTTTAATGATTATTGACAGAAATCAAAAAAGAAAAACAGAAAAAAGATCAACACTAGTCTGTAATTTTTGTACTCTTTTTATAAGCTTCCAGGAACAGGTACACTTTATCTTTTTTAGAATCATTTGTTGCAAACGTGAGTAATCAATGGACATCAAATATTATGGTCCCATAATATTGAAACCTGGAGAACTTTTTGGCTTTTTCTTTGTCAATGAGATCATAAGATTCGAAGTCGAAACATATATATATATAAATTCTATATACAGCTTTGAATTCTAAATTTTCATTGATGAAAGTAAAAGCCAAAAACCAGTTAGGAGCTGTGGATATTAAAGTATTATACGTATCATGTCTCTAGATTATTCATGTCTACAGTAGATGGTTTTAGAGTAGCAAAAAACTGTCGCTTGAATGATCAAACTTTTGCTTTTACAACTGCTAATAACTTTTTCTACAGAAAAAAAAAAAAGTAAATGCTTTAAGAAAAAGACAAAAGATAAACGAATAAAATGATAATCTTAGTAATGAAGATGTCTCCATAGTAAAATACAGAGTCCATTTCAGACCAATTGGAGAGACTTGCCCAAGTAAGTAATTGTCGGTGCTGGTTGAACATGATCATGATGATTAAAAGTGATCAATATCATAGGAAATGAATCATTAGCACTAAACTTATATCATAATTTGAAGCCACTGTAATTTTTAGTGCATTGATCATTTATCCGTTTCCTATGTATATGGCCATGTGTATCGGTTATATTAAATAGAGTGGATGACTGCAGGGGGGAGTTGAAAGTCTGAATTCAAATCCCCTTTAATTAAAGCATTCTTGTAACTGAAGTTTTTATTATAAACATATCACTAATTAGTAGAATAAAAGATTTGGATAATAAAGACAGACCATTTATTTTACTCAAACTTCATCTGGTCATTCATTTAGCAAAATTTAAATCTTTTGACATTGCCTTTTTGAATATGTTGATTATATTAAGTAAAAAACCAATTTAAAAATACAGTATAAAATTGCACTTAAGACTGGTCTAGGCAAGAAAGTATATTATCTTTTAAGATGGTGAATACATTCATCATCAACCATTATCAATCCACTGCAGGATGAAGGTCTCTTGAAGTTCAATCCATCTTCTTCGATCTTTAGCTTCTCTTCTCCATATTATCCCTGTACCCTTTCTTATTTCATCCATCCACCTCACATGTGGTCTCTTTCTGGGTCTTTTACAATCTCTTGGAATTCCATTTAAAATTTCAATTGTCCATTTATTATCATCTCTTTTAGCAATATGTCCAGCCCAACTCCACTTCAGTCTTTTAATTTTTTTCAATTTGTTTTCTTACCCATATATTGCATTTTCGATCTCTTTGTTACTCCCAACATGCATCTCTCTATACTTTTTTTGAGTGGTCTGAAGTCTCTGTATTGCTCTTCTATTAAGTGACCAACCCAGATCCATAAGTAAGAACTGGTAAAACACATTTATTTAAAACCTTCCTTTTCAAACACATAGGCATATTTGCTTTTAGTATCAATTTATTTCTACCAAAAGTGCTCCAACCAAGTTTAATTCTATGATTAATTTCATCCATTATGCTTCCATCTGTATTAATAATCTAACCAAGGTATTTGTAACTGTTAATTTCTTCTAACTCATCATAATCAATTTTCATATTTTGAGAAAATCCATTAAACATTACTTTAGTCTTTTTAACATTTATCTTTAGTCCTACTTTCCTACTTTCATCTGATAACTCCTGCAACATTTCCTGCAGCTCTAAAGCATTATTTGCAAAAACAACTACATCTTTTGCAAAATCTAAATGACTTAAATAATCTCCATTTATTTTCACTCCTTTAGCTTCCCATTTTAATCCACAAAATATTTATTGCAGCACTGCTGTAAAAAGTTTTAGAAATATGGAGTCACCCTGTTTTACACCCTTCTCAATGTTGACTTTCCTAGAATCATTATGTAATCTAATTGTTTCTATTGCATTTTTATAAATATTCTTTTAAAATATGACAATATTCTGGATCTATACCTTGATGATACAATGCTCCAATCACTGAAGAAATGTTTATAGAATCAAATGCCTTTTCATAATCTACAAATCCAAAGCATAATGTCAGCTCATATTCATTTGTCTTTTTTATAACTTTTCTCAATACCTGAATATGACCTATTGCACTAAAACCACTTTTAAATTCAGATTGTTCTCTTGGTTGGTGGAAATCCAATGCTCTCTGTAGACGAGTTGTAATTATCTTGGTAAAAGTATTGTATAAAACTCATAAAAGGCTGATAGGTCTGTAATTTTTAATATCTTCTTTATCACCTTTTTTAACTATTAATGTTAATACTGCATTCTTCCAATCATCTGGTACATCTTTATCATTTAGACATTCGGTATATAACTTTGCTAAAAAAAATTCTATTTCTTCACCTGATTCTTTTAATATATCAATTATAATTCCATCATTACCTGGAGCCTTTCTTATCTTCAAACATTTAATTGCATGTCTTACTTCTTCATTTAAAAATCTGGGCAATTTGGAAGATGTAATAGATATAGGAGGTATTACATGTTCTTTATTACTATATAATTCTTGATAAAAGTCTTTTACCTATTTCATGATGTCATCTCTCTTTTTAGTAACAATTCCATCTTTTTTTCTTATTGCAGATATAAATTTCATACCAATACCAAAAAGTTGTTTTACACTCTTTAGACTTTTATTCTCTTCTACAGCTTTTCTTGCTAGTTCACAGTTATACTTTCTTATATCATATTCAACTCTTTTCTGCACCATTTTACAAAATTTGAGATATTCAATCCTTTTAAATGTATTCCTTCTTTTCTTCATAAATTCTCTAGTCTCAGTAAAAATTTTATTGGTCAATTGCATGATATATGTCCTAAATTTTTATTTTATTTTTCATAAGCAAAAAATTGCTGTGTAGAGAAAAGATGAAAGATTATTTCTAATGTACTCTAGTAATTATATAAACTTCTGATTTTTCATGAAAGCTAAAAGGGAGACATATTAAATAAAAGACCATGTACCAAAAAACCATAGAACTTAGCATAAATTTCACAATGACAAATGTATAAAATGTGTCAATTGTGACTGACAAGATTATCTTTGCCTTCCAACTTACATCAAGTTAGACACAGACACAAAATAGATAGATAGATAGATAGATAGATAGATAGAT
The DNA here is from genome assembly GCA_028023455.1 of Epiperipatus broadwayi. Taxonomy (NCBI): domain Eukaryota; kingdom Metazoa; phylum Onychophora; class Udeonychophora; order Euonychophora; family Peripatidae; genus Epiperipatus; species Epiperipatus broadwayi. The sequence goes on from JAQFVV010001178.1 coordinate 51,001, forward strand.
AGATAGATAGATAGATAGATAGATAGATAGATAGATAGATAGATAGATAGATAGATAGGTAGGTAGGTAGGTAGGTAGGTAGGTAGGTAGGTCAGGTAGGTAGGTAGGTAGGTAGACGGACGGACGGATGGACGGACAGACAGACAGAGAGACAGACAGACAGACAGACAGATAGATAGATAGATAGATAGATAGATAGATAGATAGATAGATAGATAGATAGATAGATAGATAGATAGATAGATAGATAGATAGATAGATAGATAGATAGATAGATAGATAGATAGATAGATAGATAGATAGATTTGTAATTATCTAAACTGGGAAATAGATAAATAGAGACATAAAGAAATACATAAGTAAATAGAAAGACAGACAGATATAAAATATATATATATAGTTAAATAAGTAAATAGAGGATAAAAAATAGACAGAAAAATAGATATGTAGACAGACGGACAGACAGATAGATACATAGTTAAATAGATAGATAGTTGGATAAATAAATTAATAGATAGATAGGTATAGAGATAAGTACATAGATAGTTAAATAGATAGATAGATAGATAGATAGATAGATAGATAGATAGATAGATAGATAGATAGAGAATGAATAAATATATATATATGTAGAGAGAGATTTTATTTAAATAAATAATAATTGAGATGTCTAAATTACCAACTAAAGTCATAAAAGATGTATTTTAAGACTTGAAAATATTAATATTTCTGATGTAGTTCTTATAGAGCGATGCTAAAATATATTTTATTAAGAAAATGTCTATCAACGAAGATCAATTATTATCATTTAGTCATTGCATTCTATTGCGAAGTTATTTCACCTCTTTTCCTGCAGAGAATTTGACGTTATACATTTTTTTTTTATTATCTAGTTATTTCACCCGTTTTCCGGCAGAGAACTTGACATACTTGTTATAAATTGAATGCCCAAAATTATTTTTAATGCTTAAACTTTTTTAAATTTTATAACTTATTAAAGAAAGTTATATGTCGCTCAAAAGCTGATTTTACTATTTTTGAAGTTTTTTGGAAGTAAGCACTTGTGTAAACAATGAAAACAGAACGTCAATATGCTTTAATTCGGGTTGTTTTATAACTGATTTCTAATATTTAAGTACAAGTATAGCATATACATACTTAAGCTAGATATAATTAAAAGGGATTTGAACACAGACTTTTAAGCTCCCTTTAACCATCCGCTCTATCTTATACAACCTATACATATGACCAGTGAAAGAGATAAATGATCTCCAATAGACGTATTTCGTGCTGGTCATGTGTATCGATTGTATAAGATAAGAATGGCTGGCTGAAGAAAGCTTAAAACTAATTTCTAAGTAAATAATAAACGTATTTAAAATTTATTATAGATCAGCTAGTTCAAAAAATAAAATAATGGACGTTTTTTATATCACCCCCCCCCCCAATTTCTTATTGTTTTGTTTTTTCCTCAATAATAAATAATAAAATAAAATCGAGCCTGCAATTTTTACTAAATTTAGAATGATTTTTTTCTAAAATAGAACTTTTGTTACAAGTAGCTAGCAAAAAAAATTAATTATTTATTGAATTAATTATTTATTTAAAAGATCCTGGCGAATTTTTTAATATTAAACAACTAAAATAAATATTTATTCATAGAACTTAAACACATGAAATTTTAATTCACCAATCTCAGCTGGAAATAAATATAAGCATCCCATTTTGATTACAACACCAACAATCATAAGGTGAGAATACTAAGTAGTCGAGTTAATTTACAACGCTGCCAAAAACATCACTTGAGTTTTACAAGCGAAATACTTTTGAATAATTGAAAAGAAGATACGATTTGTAAATAATGCATTATTTTATTAGTAAAAAAATAAAATATTTATTTATTAATATTTCTTTTATATAATAAGAGCTGCAAGAGATCAGCGCAGCCGCCTTGCAAGCAAGCATTTTGCTTGCTGACAATTGTCGCGGGTTCGTTTCCCGGCGGATGCTTTGACATATGGAAAAAAAAAAAACAACTTAATTCATAGTTCAGTAATTTTGAACGACTATATAATAGAAATAAAATGTATACGATTATTTACCTATTGATTAAAAGTATCATTATTTCGCTTATTTAGTTTTACGTCTTTAAAAAGTTTTTTTTTTTAATTTGTTGGTTGCTATTCTAACTCTACACCAAATCTCTAAGGACAATAATAATCGAATGATTTATTGCTTGGGTGTTCATAAATAATTCAAGTACCAGATGTAAAAGATGAAGCCATGGTCCATGAACATTCAACTATGGATCTTGACCTCCAGAATCCACAATTTCTAACCTCTGCACTAAATCAAATAATATCAAATGTTTAAGATTAATTTTTGTAGAGTGGCAAATAAAATAGTAACTCTTATTTTTTAAAAAAATGTCTTCATTTTTAAAAATGATATTTCATTGTGAATCTTTGATCATGGTTTTAAAAATTATACTTAGTCCAAACATTTCATTTCATGTCTATCTTTTCTTATTAATTAATTTATTATATGGTTATCTTGTTACAGCAAAAGGCACAAGACTGTCACACATCAAGACTAGAATAACAGTTCTATTTGAGCAACTTAATATATTTTTACTTAATGCTTTCAGCTAGAAGTCGATCCAGGAATCTTTCATTTAAAAAATTGTCCACTTTCATTACTATGCTAAATTGTTCAAAGTATTTGAGCTTATGGGTGTAAAGAAAGATTCAAAAACTCCAGTAGATGGGGAATATTTTCAACTTAGTCACTGAATAGAAATGCTCAAACATTCATGACTTGCTAAGCAAATTGTAGTAATAAATTGGAAATAAAGAGGTTTAAAATCGCCAATCTATCACTATTTAATCACTCAATAATTACAACTAATTGATCAAAATTATATTATGTTATACAGGCTAAGAAGCTTTTAAAAAGATATTAAAAATAATTACTTTTGGTTAGAGCATTGATTAGAAGAATATTGATATCTTCTTAAGAAAAAACCCCCATGAAACCAGAACAAATAGATATCTGTAACTGGTCTAGTTACCCAAAAATTGTAACTACTATTTATGTCAAGACAAAAATAAGATGTGATACTTCATTAATCAGAAGAATAATAGAACTAATATCATGACCATAAAATTGTATTATCCTTCCGTCTTCACAATGACAATTAATGGTATCAAGTCTTTATCACTATGCATTAATAACATATGAGTTACTTTTGTAAATAATAAAGTAACAACATATCAACCTTAAACTATTGTATGAAATATACATCATTATTTGATTACAATTATCATTATTAGTAAAGTACTACTAAATCATAACTGATAATAATTTAATCTATATCAAAAGACTAATACAATTGTGTATAGATATTTTTCTTACAAATCTTATCACTGAATGCAATTTTTGAACAAATGGGTGTGTGTATTGTTGCTAACTCTGTTTTGTGATGATTAAATCACTATATATATATATATAGTTTACTCACTAGTCAAAATTCTCGTCTGAGGATAACGTTTAAATTTTATAACTTAGGTTTATAATAAACTGTTTACTAGATTAATTAAACATTATAGAAAATATAAATTTTACATAATTAAGTTAAAGCATTAATAAGATTTTATTCTAATGTAAAAACAAAGGATTGAGTCTTCTTCCTATCATAATTCTGTTTAAAAAAGGCATTGGCTGATAATTTTGTTGCGATAGTCAGTATTTCTTTAATTCATTATGAAATCAAAATATAAAATAACCCAATGCTACAGTAACATTGAAATTAGAAACTTATAAAATGTTAATTAAACAACACTATATATAGTTAAAATGTAACTATTAGACTTCATTGTTAATTGCAGTTTGAAAGTGATATAAAAATGTTGAAAGATCTTTCAAATAAATCTAAAAGAGAGACAGATGTTCTTAATAATACATTAATAATGAAAGTCTGTATGTTCCTAAAATTATACATACTTATTTTCATTATTTATTAATCTTCTTGGCATATTACTTATAGATTTTAAAATAGTATTAGATGGTAATCTGCTTCCAAAAGTATATATTAATTTATTCATCCTCATTTTAGGAAATCAATTTTATACAATGAAAATCTTATTGGAGATATAGGATCTGTAGCTAATTTAGTTCAATTTTATGTAATTATCAATTAGTATCACTAGATATCTTTAAATATAACAAGACATTACATTTTTATGTGGATCACTCTATTACAATCTGACTTTGCATCCGACAATCAAATTTCAGGCAGCTTAAATATTCATAAGAGTCTTCAAATAAAGTGATATTGGTTTACAAATGCATACTTTTATAACTATAATCACTAGTTTCATTTTTAGAGAGGATGACACCAAAATTAATGCTGACTAGTGATTTACGATAGGCAATTATGCATTTACACTTTTTTGGATTTCAAAGTGAAAACATATGTAATTCTCAGGGATTGATAAAATCTCAGAGATTAGCCAGAACAAAAATACCAATTCTTTTTCTAATAACAAAACATAAATTTAATAATTAAATATGCAAAACAATCCTTAAATAATTTAATAGATGTAAACTATATACAATTGGCCACTGAAATAAAAGTTAAATTTAAAATACATGAATGGTAATGTGGTTGTTTTCTTATTCATAAATAGAGATTAATAAAAATAATTAAATTTTTAGTTTTATAACCGCTACTTTTTAACTTAATATTTAGTTTATCTAACAATAAAGTGATGTAAAAGTCATATTTTCATCCTGACAAAAAAAAAAACCAAAGGCAATATCAAATACATCATATAAAAATATATTATTTAAACATAACTCATTACAATTTAATTAAGATACATTATAAATATTTGAAATATAGTTTCAATTTATTTCTATCCATAGAGAAAGTTAAATGATTTCACATTAATCAATTATAAAGTGAATATTTATTAAAATACATTTGAATATTAAATAAGAAAAGTGTTTTAAGATAACTTTTAAAATTAGGTTAGAATTAGAAAATATAGATAAAATGTATTCATGCAATCATAGATATTTCGATGTAGATTTTTTTTATTAGTTTATCTATATGCAATATCGATTGCATTTAATATAGGGAAATTTATTATTTTACAATAATAAATACAAAGTTTTATGATTTATATAATAATGGCAGTCAATAACAAATATATATATTGTAAATCAAGGAAAGATTACCCATTTCAGAGATTTTAACAGCAGGTGCATTAATCCAATATTTGATAACTAATTATGTCTATTTAGAAGTTTGTTTGTTTTTTATTCTGATAATATTATAAACAATTTATCAAAATCTCTATAATACATGGTTAGTGATAGGTTTTAAAACTTAAGATGTCTCAGTACATGGTTAGTGATAGGTTTTAAAACTTAAGATGTCTCAGTACATATAAATAATATTCTAATATAGAATAACTATAATGTCATATGAAATTTACCAAGTCTATTTTAAATAATAATTGAACTGCCCTCTAGCTGCCACATTCCATAACTTTTTACAGTAAGAAAATGGATGCATCTTATTGTATTTTAGATCTTTTTATTTAGAGTTATTGTTTTAGAGAACTTTAAATAAAAAGATCTAAAATACAGTAAAATATGTCCATTTTTTTTACTGTAAAAAGTTATTGAACATGACAGCTAGAGGGTGGTTCAATTATTATTTAAAATAGACTTGCTAAATTTCACATGACATTATATATATATTAAATATTCTTTTAGTTTTTATCACTTCACTTTTACTTTCAAAATAAGATTTATTAACGTAATATTAATCTTTGAATTTACATGTTATATCTAGTGATATGCAAGATTTAAACTATAATTTACAATGCAGAACTTGATTTACTAAATGAACAGAAAAACTTTAAATTCTATATGCATACATCTTGCTATTCCTAGCTTCTCTCATAGTCTACTAGGTAACCCCTGACCTTAATGGCAACTAGATAGATCACAACTACTAATAATCACATCATCTCCACCATCCAGAAAGAAAATGAAAACCTGTACTAATCTCCGCAGCACCCATGTCCCATCTCCCCTGCTAAGAACTAGGAACCAGGTCTCAGGGTACTTCCAAAGCTCAAGACTCCTCATCCAATGCCCTTACTAATCCCACAGCACTCATATCCCCACCAAAACCCAAGCCTGTGAGACCTTCCAAGCACCAAGACCCTGCCATCCAGATGGCAAAGATGAATGACACAGCAGCCCCGATTTGAAGTTTAAACCATAGTAGAACTCTCTGGCCTGAGTCACCCAAGCATGAAACTCTCTCATCTTCTCAGCCAAGACAATCAAGGCTGCAGCACTAATCAAAAATTTAAATCTTACATGCTTACATCATATGCCATCTATAGATTATCACATAGTCTAATAAGCAACCCTTGAATCACATAGAGAACAAAAAGATCAAAATCACAATACATCACATCATCTCCATCACCCTGAAGATAAGAAAAATAAAATCCATACTAATCCCCATAGCACCCACATCCCAGCCCCCCCCCATAAGAACCAGAATCTAGGCCCCAGAACCTTTCCAAGTTCCAGATTCTCATCTAAATCTCATACTAAAACCCAATACACCCACAATCCAGCCCCCCTCCAAGACCAGGATGCAAGCCCTGGGAGCTTTCCAAGCAACAAACTCAGTCCTCAAGACTGCAAAGATGAGTGACACAGTAGCCCTAATCCAGTGTTCAAATCACAATTGAACTCTTTAGGAACTTGAGTTTTGTCCATCATGTTTCAGCTTCCAGACAACTTATAAAAAACTAGAAGCCTTAATCCATGAAGTCCTTAACTATTTGTAGAAATCAAATGATAAAACTTGAATCACAATCCATACAATGAGCAACCACTGTTAACAATCCAATGTCATAATAATTGCTAAATTCAAAATCACAGTGCAAATCTCCATGATTTTCAATGCCTTGCATAAAATTTTTTTTATTATTTTCCAAAATCAAGAACTTTAATATATATGTAGTAACCAGATGATTGCATTATGTGTTATACCACAATCGAATTCTAGATCTATAGAGCAGTCAAAGATGTACATAGACTAATGTATCCATTAAAATCACATATTGAATAGTATCTATCATGTTTCAGCACCCTGATAACCTATGAAAACCAAAAGCACTAATCCATATAATTAAATGTTAAAGTTATCGATGATTTGTACAGTTCCACATTTAAAATAGAAAAAACCGTTTAATATAGAATGTATGGTTGAATAATTAAGCAATACTTGAAATCAAATGTTTAGATATAGTCTAGAACAATTCACTATAGTAGAAAAAATTCTTTTTCACAAGTCAAATCTCAGGTTTAAAATGGAAGCACAAAACCACAATGAATAACATTATCATCTTCACTTTTCATTTCAATTTCATTGTATAATGACAGTCCATCAGCATAAATCATCTACTTTTATTATGTATGTCTTTTGTGTACAACCCTTCAGTTGTCCAGTATGTTAGAGGAACAAATATCTGAATTTTCACACCTGTGTTGGCTACTTAAATATTTTTCTATTACATAGTATTAAATTTTTTTTCCAATAGTTTAATTTTTTTAATAAGTAAACTTTATTGCTAAGTAATGATTAAATCCTGGTGCAATTAATTAGCCATTTTTAGAATGATTATTATAATATTTACAATTTAAAAATAATTTTTAAATGTAATTTTATAATCTTTGAATCTTTGAAGTAACATTTTTGTCATTTTAAAATGCTTAATTACTGACTTAAAGTGCTAATAATTTTAATTTTAAAATCAGCAAACATCACATTACTGTATGGAGAGTTTGCTACTGTTAAACTTTAGTTTTAAAAGATTAAAGTTGATATTATCTTAGTTTATTTGTTGTAGTTTATTAAATTTGAATATTAGAGCAGAATTTTTAAAATGAGTTTAAATCTTAAGACTAGGTTTTAAATATTTAAGTTAGTGTTAATAAAGTGTATTATTTAATCTTAGCTGTAATAATAATTTTAAAAAATTAACTGATTAAACAGACAAATCATTGCTAAAAATCAATAATTAATTCTTGTGATTTACCTAGAAATTTTTACTCTCTGATATTCCTTCAACATTTCATCATTTTCTTTGATCTCACATTTAACATAGAATTTAAGATTAAACTATTATTACTTATCAGAAAATAATAAATTTGATTTCATTTTATGTACATCTTTGTTTACTATTAAAATAAATGTTAAATGTTCACATTTTCTTTCTATAAATGTTTAAAAAATGAAATCATAATCAAAACAAAAAGATTACACATCATCAATTTTAAAAAGATTATTTTGATTTTACAAAATCAATAAAATCTTCATTATTTGTCATTTTAAAAAAAAATCTGAATGTATATTTATTTCTCTTATATCTAATGAAATATGCTTTAAAAGTTTAAAATTTTACAATATTTATTGCAAAATTACAATATTTTCATACTCATTATTATAATTAGATTGCTTGCATAGAAAGCTAAGCTTCTAAATAGCTTTAGGACATATTTGCATTGTTCACTAATATAATGTTTGATTTTTGAAAATAAAGTATTTCCATTCAAAATAAACTATTAATAATTTATATTTTGATATAAATACTCTATAAATTATTATATAAAAATATATAGAATTGCAATAAATTTGCAAATAAACACATTTTTGATTTTTTTTAACTATTTTTTTAAAAAAGTGTCATAAAAATGATGATAACAAAAACCTGTCAGAATACAATATAGTGTTTTATTAGGGTGGAGCTAAATTTTATTATTTTGAGAAATTTTTTGATTTTCTTGCCATCTATGGAATTTTCTCAAACTAAAATTTTATATTAGAATGTATATAGGAAAATATGCACATTACACTATAAAACTTGCAGAAATTCTCACTAGGGGCAACTTAATGAAAAAATGAAGCAATGTGTATAAAAACCTCATATGATTAAATAAATAATGTAATAGTGTATGTATAAAAACCTCATATGATTAAATAAATAATGTAATAGTGTATATGAGTATGCATGCATGTGAAAGTTTTAATTATTTAAAACTTTCTGTGTGGGACTTAATCTTTGAAGACATTTGTTAATTGCTAATGTTTAAACTCTTTCAGACCTATGAATATATATGTATAGGTAGACAACTGCTAGAGATAGGAAGAGTCATATTGTTTCAACTTTTCTCATACTCACAGTTGTATAATTTAACACTGAATGTTAGGGTTATATTTAATAGATATTTCCTCCCTTTCCCTCCTGTGTATCATGATAGTAATTAGAAGAGTCAACTTATCAGTACATATTGTTACAGGAATAGACATGTCAATTCATGGATATATTAGATAAAAGGAAGCAGCATAATGTGCTGGCCCACTGCATATAATTAGTTGGCCAAATATATTAACTTGATAGATATGTGACCTAATAAATGATTCATAACCTTATAATGACAATAAGATATTTCACAATTGAAAAATAATTTTTTTTAAGTTAAGTAAAGTGAACAATAATTTTGACTTAATTTTTTTTTCTCTCATTAAAAAATTTTCCTCAAAAGTAGTTAACGGTTAAAGATAAGTAGACTTTTATTTTATTATTTTTTGCTTTGTTATTGATGGAAGATAAAGTAGGTCCCTGATTACTTTATGATCTTTTGGAAAATATATATATATATATATATTCATTAAGAACATTTTTTTGTACTCATTATATTAAATTTAGAATTATGACTGTTACTAACACTGATGTATCAGACAGGTCTGAAATAATCAGCATAGATATAGCTAAGACTTTAAGAATAATATTAGTTAAAATATATCTTCTCTCTAAGGAAGTAAAGGGATCTTAGGCTTAAGCTTTGAAAATTAAATAAAAGAATCAAAGGAAGAAGTCAAAACTGAAACTCAAAAGATGAATAAAAGGTTCAAAGAATCTAGGACGATAAGTAAAACCTTTCACAAAAAAATAATGAATGACAACAAAGTTCCAAGAGGAGAATTTATAGATTTCAAAGTTGAAATGAAATCTTATTTTCAAGCTTTTTACTTAGAGATGAGAAATGCAATAAGAATTATCATTCAAATAGAAACGCAAGATATTATTAGCATTAAAGATTCAGCATTTTGAAGAATTGTAAGTCAGAGAAGATTTGCTAATAAAAATAATGGTATTGAAGTAGAAGTATGGGATATAAAGTAGGTCATAGGTTATTTCAGATCTTGAATTAATAAAAATAATATACATTTTAATATGTTAGATATGAAAGACCATTTTGTGGAGAAATATAATTATTGGAAGTTATTTGAATGACACAGAGAATATGGATAGATTTAGTTCTTGCTACTCTATAGTTAATGATGGCTAAGTACACATGAAGTATTTAATTTATAATTATGTTGATTTGTAAAAATATAACATGTTATCAAGGCAATATATGGATACAGCCATGAATTAGTAGATGATATTATTAATTTTATCTGGTATCAGGAAGTTGTGTTTGTAAATAAGTTATAGAATGAATATGATAGAAATTTGTGCCCCTTATATGATATTAATGACTCATTTTATAAGTATCCTATTAAAATGAAACTGGAGGCGACTATGATGTTAGAATGTAAAGGTACAGAATTAAGATCAATTATATATGATGATAATTTCATTTGTTATCAAGAACCTATATTTTTATATTGGATGTTAATTACATTGTTTGAAATCTATATAAATTATGTCATATTAACAACATTTTTTGTAAATATGCAGTGAGGATGGAGGTCAAAATTATATATATATATATATGTATTTATTTTGGTATGTTATTTGTTCCATATTAATTTCAATAAGTCAGAGGATAAATTCAATCACATATTACAAACCCACAGTAAAACAAATATAAAAGAAATTACAATTTATATGTGAGACCTTATAAGATATTAAAAAAGGTGAAAATGTATTCATGATCGATACCCCTAATGAACCAAAGGGACCTATAATGCCTGAAGTTTAAGACCTATGTTTCTTGAGAAATAAAGGGCTTCTATAAATCCTATCACAATAAGAAATAATTGGTCAATCTTATCTAAAAGTAGTATTGATATTCATAAATATAAACTAAATTTAATATGGAGATGTTATAATTATGAATTTTCTCTTTGTCAAGCTTTCTTGAATTAAGAGAAAATGTTACGAGCAGCTATTTATTAGAGAGTTAGAGAAATAGACTAAATAATAATCAATCTATAGTAAGATTACTTACTTAACAGTAGAATAATTAATCCTATAATGACATTAACTGTTTTTACTTTTTCTATATGGATTGTAATTATTAATTTATTTTAACGCACATTGAGTAAGTAAATAATATTTACTAAGGCAATAAACATAAAGCATGTGCGGTTTATTGCCTTAATAAATATATGGAATGTAATAAATGTAATAAGTGTTTTTATATGCAACTATAGGAAAGCTTGATATTTCTATAAATTAAATACAGCTTAGTGCTTTAGAAAACTTATGGAATTCTTATATTTATAGCAAGATGAACTATGAATACGAGAATTCCATAAGTTCTTGAAAGTGCTAAGCTGTATTTATTTTATAGAAATAACAAACTTCTCTATAATTGCATATAAGCACATTTATTACATTTATTAATCCCATAATGTTATTCATTGAATTTGCTTAAAAAAATATTATTTTTTTTCTAAGTAAAAAGAAATATAGTAGAATCCTTATATGCGATCTTATGTTATTTTTTTAAAAATTGTTTTTAATGTGTCTATTTTAATTCCCACATGAATTCATTTTGTTTTCAAACTTTTACATTTATTACAAAAGTTAATAAAATAATTTTAGATCATTTATGTTTAAGTAGAAATAAATTAGTCAAATAAAAAATAAAATATCAAGAGAATCATGCTCATGAATTAAAATATACATCATAGTTATTTTAAATGGTATGTAGATTAATAAATTTATCTGTGGTAAATGGAAGTTATTTTCTATAATGAATTGTAATAAATTTATATAAAAATTATTTAAATTATTTTAAAAATATATCAAAATAAATATTTATTTGATGCTTGGTAATTCTAAATTGTTGTCAAATAGTGTGCATGTGTGTGATTCTCTATATATCAAGATAATAAAATACCACATTGCTTGCAAAGTATTCTAAAAATGTCATAATGCTATAAGTGTAGATATTCTAGAAGGATTTCACTATCACAAAATAAAATTTTACTTCTAAAATAACTTTCAGATGATTCAGTTGTCTTGTTTGCCCATAAATTCAAATTTATTAAATACCAAACATTACATGATCACCATCTCATACTAGCACATAATTGTTGTAAACAAAGGCAAAACTCTCCATACAGTAGTGTCACCCTGTGCTAAACCAAAATGTATGGGTGCTGAATTGAGTTCAGACCCATATGACTATATAAGCTATTGAGCTTAGATTGAAAATACTTTCATGTTTTCAATTTCATTCTCATAGTTTTGTAGTAAAGTAGAGTTAAAAGGTGGCTGCTGGAGGGTTGCATTAGATCCTAAGATCTAGGTGCAGTGCTCTCAGATCCAAGGCTCTTCACCAATGATGGCCACAAGCTCGAAACTAGTCTGGGAATATTGGATGAGTAGGCACTGGATAGGGATTTTATGCACAAGCCTTCTGGCATCTATTGATTACTCTGGTTAGCACAGGGTGGCACTACTGTATGGAGAGTTTTGCCTTTATTTATTAAATGGCTGAATTTTTAAAAAATGTTTGGATAGAAAACAATAGAGTAGGAGGGGTATTGCTGGACCTTTCCTAAAATACTGGCAATATATTTGCCAAGATTCTATTCAGATTTGGCAAGAGTAACAATCATCTCAATAATAATTACATCAAAAAATAATGTTTAAGAAAATAAAAGTACTCTACCTATGAAAATAATAAACTGTTGATATCTATAAGGATCAGCCAAGCATGAACATTTCAAAGAATTGTTTGATTTTCATTCAGCTAAAACAAGAACAATGGTCGAGTGGTCAGCTTCAAGATAGACCCCCAGTTATTTAGAAATGCAGTAATAAATAAAAACATGAATTTAGAGGTAAGCAATTAGAAATGATTCAATTACAATAAAATATGAATTAAAATTATAGCTATTATTTTTTTTTATAAAACAAAAGAGAGAAAATTTTATATTATTAGATTTAAGAAAAGTTTTCACAATCAATTATTAACTTTAGTCAAAAGTTGATGATAGTTTTTTTATCTTTATTTAAAATGAAAACAACAAATGAAAATTATTACTTAATTATAAACACTCACATATATATTATAGACACTATATACATATGTGTGTTATATTTCATTAGTTAAACGCCAATTATTTCATAAAATTTAAGATATGTCCAAATAATAGAAATACTTCTAATAATAATTGTAATAGTTATTTCAAATGAACCAGCTAAATGGAAATGTCAATTACAAAAATCAACAATATGGTAAAAATAATAAAATGCTATATGAATCATAAATGCTTATGTGCTTGTTATCTATATCTTAATAAAATAACAAAACTTATGTGTATAAATATACATCTATACTTGATTGGATTATAAATTCTCCACAAATCTGGAATTGCTTACAGTACCCACTTACCTACCTGTAATGGTTTTTTAAAATAATAAAATGCTATGTGAATCATAAATACTATATGCATGTTATCTATATCTTAATAAAATAACAAAATGTATGTGTATAAATATACATCTATACTTGATTGGATTATAAATGCTCTACAAACCTGGAATTGCTAATATTACCTGTTTACCTATCTTTAATGATTCTTAAAAATAATAAAATGCTATATGAATCATAAATACTTATATGCATGTAGCTATATCCTAATAAAATAATAAAACTTATGTGTATAAATATATGTCTATACTTGATTGGATTATAAATGCTCCACAAACCTGGAATTGCTGATATTACATGCTTACCTGCCTGTAATGATTCTTATAAATAATAAAATGCTATGTGAATCATAAATACTATGTGCATGTTATCTATATCTTAATAAAATAATAAAATTTATATGTTTGCATCCATACTTAATTGGATTATAAATGCTCCACAAATCTGGAATTGCTGATATTACCCGCTTACTTACCTGTAGTGATTCTTAAAAATAATACGATAAAATGCTCCACAAACCTGGGACTGCTGACAACACCCATTTACCTACCTAAAGGACATACAGACCTGGAACAAATAATTAAAAACATTCATGCATTAATTGTATATGTATACTTATTTGAAAGGCTTCTAGACTTCTTCTCATCATGTGAACTAAAAAATTGGTTTTTTGCTCGGATAACCTACCTGAAATATTTCTAGAATTCTTCTAATCATGTGAACTAAAAATGGGGTTTTTCTCAGATAACTTATTAGAAATAATTCTAGACTTCTTCTCATTATATGAACTAAAAAATGAGTTTTCACTTGGATACCAATAATGGACTATATTAGATGAATTGTTGTTAAATAAAATTGTTGTTACTTAAAATTAATGTAATTGTTCAATTATATTTTGCATTACTAGTCATTCATTGCATCTTGCTCAAAAGAATCTCATGCCTCTTGAACTATGTTGGGCATAACCAGATGATGATAAGTAAGGTTGTAGTGAGATGGAACTCTAGTGGCACCATTTGTGAAACCAAACACATAAATTTCTAGATGCTTTCAGTCTCTATTGTGCTACATCCTCTAATGAGCAGGAAATGTTGTAGGTGGGGTGATGTACATATTGGGGAATGTCAATCAATAGTTCCTTCCTGCAATATGCTCATCAGGAAATAAAACCAAACAAAGAGTGAGGTTGGTCATGCATCTGGTTACAATATATATATATATATTGTAACGGTCAGAATTCACACATTTCATAAACAAGTTGCACAGTTTCTCCACCACATTCGAAAAGCAGCACCACAAGTGGGTTCAGGGCCTGTCATACCGGATTCGAATATAGCAGATCGACTGCGCAACCAAATACGATGGAGCCCGAACCCACCATCACAATAGCAACATCTTTTCAGGCCGTGGTGGTCAGAGAGAGACAAGAGACTACGTGAGGTTTATAAATAAATTAGCAGCTAGCATTTGGAAAGTCTTAATAGATACGTGTATAACCCAGACAATACGAGACAATGAGATGAATCAGAAAATAAACACGAACGTAAAGAATTGATTAAATTAACATGATTTATTAAGTGGCTAAATATGATTTCTGGCACTATTTATTTATTAAATAGTGGCATCAAATGGTTAACTACAATTGATTAAATCATTTTACTCGTTAATCTATAACCTGGGTCAATTATCGCTTACGAATGTGCCTTACTAAACCTTGAATACATGCGAAGCCCAAGAATAAGAGTACTGGAATTATTTATAATAAAAGATATTAAATAGTTTTATGATAAAGGCTGACTTCAGAAGAAATGCAGAGCGGCTCCAATGAGCTTGGCAGCAGCAACTTTCTTAGTGCGGAAATATATATGTGAGTATGATATTATCTTAAAATACTTAAAAAGGGATTCAGTGGTACTCGCAAGGTTTAGGAAACGATGGAGGGTGGTAGTCCATTTAAACTACAGGAACTTTGTGATGACAATAAAGAAATAAATCATAAAATCAGACGCATATGTTGCACCCCAAATTGGTCTCGGCCGTAGCCCTAAAGATCGGAGTATGCTAGCATATGGCTGCGAAGAACTGCATCAGCATCCCCAGGTGTGATGCTCTGGTACACACATTGACTGGAAACCGCAGGAAGAAGTAAAGGGGAAATGGACTTGGCCGTTTAAAGCCCTTTTAAAGAACAAAGTGATCTCAACATCGAATACCCTTGCCAGCAGCACTAAAATATATATAATCGATTCAAAAAAAAGGAGACATAACGAAAGATTGGGCACTTAAGCAATTCACTGCATTGATGAAGAGCGTCTACACTCTCCCAAACTCAGAATAACAATAGAAATACTTAAAACAAATAATGGGGTTTAACATTAAAATGACGGTGAGAGTGCGAGAATTTAGGTAAAATGTAATTAACCCACGCACTCCCACATCTGCCAATAGTTATTCCCACACCTCGCATACATCCTGGAAGATTATGAATCAAATCTAGGTATTATAAAGAAAATAATATAGTCATTGAACGAGCGGCTTACTAAATCTCATTTAAGGGAGGGACTCATGAACGTAAAATTACATTCTTTATAAGGAATGGGGAGTATCATTAATTAAAATTTGCTTCGCTCGGTTGATGCTATGCTAGCCCATAACATACGCAAATAAAACAATTTAAATTTGATATTAACCCAAGGTTTAGTTTGAGCAATAAATTTAAATATACATTTTAAAACATACATGATAATAAGTGTGGTGAGAAAAAGGGAGTTTGTTTTTGCTATAGCGGGTTTTAGATCACAAGAGCTCTTGGGTTAATTTTGTTACCTTTCAGTTGCTTTGGTGGTTGAAGCTGGAGCACATTTCAGGAGTGGATAAGATTTAGCAGCATGTTAATTCAGTCTCTGTTTGCAGCAGCATCGGCGGTTCCTTAAGGCATATTGGTGATGCGTCAGATGGTACATCGGCAGCGGCCAGCTATTTCCGAAAGGAAAATAGCCACGGTGCCGACTCTACTCAGTCATATTGGCGGTTCTATGATAGGTCAGCATTTTGTACATTTTCTTGAAAGTGGATTATTTAAGTCACGGATGGTCGGTCAGCAAAACATCAGGATCAGCATACCGAAAATAATAGTTCAGACCGTCCGAATTCTCAGAATAAAAAAATATAACCTCAGAAAATAAAATCAAAACGCAAAATCCAACAGCAGAAAACAGCATCAGAATCAGCTTTTTTTTCTTCTCCTTAAACAAAAGAAAAACATTCAATATATACTGTTTATCTTATAAAAGAACCTGCCTTGGGGCATGACAAACCTTTAACCTTTTGCATTCTTATCAATTAGTTATTTCTTATCTGAACATCAGAAGGAATCCATTTTAAGGTTTTTTATTAGTTTTCAATTATAAATTCTAGCAAATGCTCAGATTGAAAGAAGATTAAAACATTTATTTCATTATGTTGAAGACTTTTGCTAATTGGAAATTCCTAAGTAGACATACGAAGTGTGAATTTATAATCCAAAATGTTTTACTTTAAATCTATTATATTCTCAACCTAGCCTTATTTTATATTTATATAATTTTCTATGGCGGGAACTTTATAATTTTAGAAAAAATATTAAATTATTTCACATTTAGATTGTAATTGCATGAATCCGTTTATAAACTACTTTTAATAATTATTATTTTACCTACAATAGAAAATAAATATTGCAACACAATATTTTTAAAATAAATGAACTCAACAACCACAATCCAATAATATAATTCCAATGATTGATATTAATATTTAACAGTTATCATCGTAGTCTGTGTGTAGTTTTACCTATATAACCTTTTAAATGAATATGTAAACATGCACATACTCGACATTTATATATCAATAAAAATAAAGGGTTGAAAATTGGACTCCACGAGTAATAATGCCTACGTGGTTTATTTTAGGTGGGATTTTAGTATATAAATGGCCGTACAGACACACTACGAAAGATTTGGGATTCGAATTTAGGTATAAGGGTAGGTGAAATGTAAGAGAAAGGTGAAACGAAGACTTGCAGAGCAATCTTCCTGTTTCAATATATATATATTATAAGTATTCAGATTAACTGTTGGTCAAAGTATTACAAAAAAAATAAAGAAGTTTGTTGATCTTGTTTAGTTTTCTTTTCACTCCATCCATGGATAATGGAGATCTTAAAATACAAAGAATTATATAACCATGGTAACCTAATGCTTTAAATAATATTGCTTACTGCTAATTCTAGCTTCAAAATTTCTAAATCTTTTGTGATCAATCTCAGAAAAAATTATAAGCAGGTAAATAAATAGATTTTGGAAATAGTTAAGTGTATCATAAAAGATTACTTGAATAAAATCAACATTATTATTAAGTATTACATATTTCAATTTCTGTTATTGTAATCACCATAGCAACATATATTACAAAATTAAATGTTTTATGTTTCACATATATTTTTTTGTAAATTAATTTAAGGAAAAATTATTATTAAAAACATATGTAAGAATATTTATATCCATTAAAATGTATTAAAATTGTAATATGAGTTCTTTATTTTGGTTTTAGAAATGAAAAATCATATTGAACTTGGATTTTATTTCACTGTATCCAATTCTTTTAAAATCTCCATTTCATTTACGAATTGAAGGCAAAAATTTCTTGAACAAATTGTTATCATCAAGTTAAATTTGAGTGATTTCTAACAGATGTTATGACAGCAATAACATCATCAAGAGTATTTTATAAATAGAATGGAGAGGCTGTAATTTGAGTTCTTATCATTTTAATAGAAGAGATACCTTTTTCTCTGTCTTTAAAAAATTATTAAATTTTGTTGTTTAAGTGGTTAATTGATAAAACTATGGAAGAATAAAAATTTTAACTATCTGCCCATTCAATGGCAGAGTTGATTAAATTCCAGGGGAAATGACACAAATGTGGATGAAAGAAAACCCATCAAAATGCAGTGTATTGCAGGTCAGCTATATAAATACATTCTGTGGTTAAAAAATTCAGAATTGCAGTCATTTATTTGTGATGGATATAAACCCCATTTTTTTCTAAGGATATCATATTTTAGATCAAGAAATTCTACAGAATCAATTAACCTTACCTTATTATATGTGTAATAATAAGTGATTTAAACTTCACTTTCGTAAATAAAAGAAAAAAAGAAAAAGCTAGTATTGATTCTTCACTTGGTTATAACTGGATTGTGTCATTAAAGAAATTCTCTTCACATATTATTGTCAATGAAAAAGGAAAATTAAAGCCAGTGATGTGAAATTTTGTATCTGTTGTTTTTGACAACTGGATACTTAATATACTTAAAAGAAAACATTGGAAATTAAACATGAAAGGAATTGAATTCAAATCTTTATTAGTTACCACACATGCTTATCTTCTCTGCACAAAGGAAAATCATCTCTAAACCTTAGGATTGGAAATAAAGAACAGGATGATGTGATGGATTAGTGGGTAGTGAGTGAAAATGGACAAACTTTCACTTATATGGTATTATTTCTATGCATATATGTATATATTTTTTTTGTTAAAGGAAAGGGAGTATTTACATTTTACTGTAAAAACATAGATAAATAATATATATGGGTATGATAGAATTCACACTATAAAGAGTAGAGAAATTTATTTAGTTCTTATTATTTGGGCTTTTATCTGATGATATAAGCTAATATGACCAGATGTTTGTCAAATATTCAATTTTTTGTATGTTCAAAATTTAATTTGAGAATATCAGAGAGAAAAGAGTTTAAATATAACATTTTTTATTCATTTAATTATTTAGAAATTACATTAATGAAGAGATAGAAATCAATTTTATTTGATCTTTTTTTTCATTATCTAATCATATTTAAAATTTCAGGAAGGTATTAAAAATCTCTTCTTCCATTTTTATAGATCGTGTTATTGTCTTGTAGCACTTTTTTTTTTGGAGTTCCACACACATAAATTTTATTATTTTTATCGATTTTAGCCTATTGCCAAACATTGATTGATGTTCTGTTATATTTTATTGTTATTGTTATCAATTTTTATTATAAACCAATAAATTAAGAGTTGATTTAAAAGTCAACAAATCTGTTTCTTTCTTTTGAATGAGCAAAATAATTTTGATATTTAAAATTTGGTCCAAATAGAATTAGATATATGTATATTTTCATACATCATTTTTTTAAATCTGATTGCATATAAATTTTATATTTATTACTGCACTTACATATTTGTTTATTTATTTAAATCAATATTACTAATAGAAATAATTTCAGTAGCCCAGAGTTGATTATTTATTTGCTTATCTTATCCAGTTTACCAAAAATCTTAATAGATTGTATTCTGTCATTAGTTAGAATGACTTATCTTAACTACTTTTTAATTTTCTTTGAAGTGGAGCTCATAAATTTCATTAACTAGCCTAACCAAATATTATCTTTGGCTTGGGTAACTGCCAATTATTGTCATCTATAGCTTGATTGTTCCAGGGTTTATTTTATATTCGATTGATTGGAGGTTTAAGTGGATAAATAATATCAGTGATGGTAATTCAGTAAATATCCAATGGAAACCTAGGGTATATTTTATATGATGTGATTAAGTACTGTAATGTGTGAAAATATCTAATGGAATTTATTGATAATGTATTCTTGGTGAGTATTTCAATTTAGAATATAACTGAAGCAATAATTGCATATCAATCTACTGTAGGGCATGAAGGAAATGTTTATACTATATTTAATATTTTATTAAAATAGATTTAAAAAGTGAGTAACGGTTTATTTTATTTAAACATTATAAATAGCTGTAGGTTTATAAAATGTTTTCAAAATGTAATTATAGTTATTTAGAAACTAGTTTATTTAAATAACACAGAATGTCATTAAATATTAAAATAAATTTGAATTACTATAAGTAATATTAAATCCATAAAGTATGTCAGAATTTAATTAGTTATTGATTAGAATTGAGTTTCATTCAATTATCGATTAAATAGATATCTCAAGCATACATCATTGTTTAGGGCAATGATATGTGATTTCACTTCTTATTGCAGTTTACTTTGGAATTGTGAATAGATTTGTTGATGTCTGGACTGATTATCTATTTTGCTGTATTTCATTTTAAATACTATCTGGCTAAATTATATTTTGTTATGGATTATTATTAATATTTTATGATAGTGTAGTGTACAATCTAAATAATTATATATGGGAAATATTGTTATTGCATAGTCTGATCCATAACTGAGCTAAATAATTTTACACAGGTTGTAACGGAGTTACTATTTGTTAAAGCTCTGTGATAAATAATATGAATCTTGAGAGCATTTTTTTGTGACAAATGTTGATTGAACAAATATTGAGAGGTAGTGAGATAGAAAATCCATTATTATTGTGACAAAGTAACTACCCAATGCTAGCCAATGATGATCATGCACAAGAGGCCATTATTACAAAATGCCAAACCAACTTTAGGGCTGTTATAAGGTAGCGTTCCACATTTAGATCTATATTATTATGAATGACATTTCAATTCTTAGACATGGTAAAGTTTATTATATTACTACCCCATATTATAATCGGTAGTTTAGTACAAAATGGTGACCCCGATTGAACTATGTTTTGTTCAGATTAGGTTGATCATCTCCCTGGCATCATCATTTTTTTATCACATTATAAAATATATATCTGCATCAAACTGGTACAAAAGTTAGCCTTTATAATATATAAGTATGTTGCGTATGAATACAGTTTTTTTAACTTGCCCATATGTGTGGGTTCTTGTTATGTCTCTAATGTTTCGTTGAAGATTCTTCATTCTTTTCTGTAGGAATAACGATTACTGAGCACCCTCATTCTCAGATGGAAGTTGCGATCGACAGAATGGAAATGTAATAAGCAATAACATATATGATGAAATGGTAACTGAATTCACTTTTTTAAAAAAATAAATCAAAAGCAATTTAATTATATATATATATTACGCATTTATTTACATTTTTATTTTATCAAAGTATATAAATAATACATTTATAAATGAATGTGCTAAACACTCTCTGATCTATCAAAAAAATAAAAATATATAATGGAAATAATAAAAAATTTCTATCAATATATATTATAGAAAACATTTCTTTTAAAATGTTGTTAAATGACTTATAATAATATATACCCCCCCCCTCACAATGCAGTCTCTAAATCGCAACTATTAGGATGAAGGGGCGTCTTGGAATTCCGTTTAAAAATATTGAGTTATTTATAATTTAGTAGTAGAACAAAAATGAAACCACGAAACTGAAATGTAAAACAAAGTGTATATTTATATAACTAAATGTATTTTAAAAAGTAAATTAATACTCAAACCATTGACAAATTAATCCCCAAATCGGAACTGTACTGTTTAGAGCTTATCAAAATTAAGAGAAATGTTTTCAAATTTGTAAAACATTGTGCGATTCCAATACTGAATTAATGTAATATCTTCTTTAAGAAATTTTCTGTGTAATTTTGATTTTAATAAAAGTCACTTGAACATTTTCAAACAACAATATGCTAACATTATTTTCTAAAAAAAATCATTACATAAATACAAAAACTAGTTTCACATTTATCAAAAATAAATTGTGCCTATAATCATTTTAAATTTATTAAAATTCAAGTCATTCTACATTTTGAAAAAAATCTTTGTTCTAACAAAATAAAATAAATTACCTTTAACTTGAAATATATTCTCTCTCTCTTTTTTTTTTTTAATTCAAACTATTCAAATTTTTCATTCGATTAGAAATTATAGTCTTCTTCATTTATTAACAACAAAGTTACACTTTAATGGTTTTGTTTTTATAAAAAGATATTTTTTTATGATCAGTATGTTTTAATCTGAAGTTTGAAAAATTAAATTCGGTATTTTAGAAACTATAAAAAATATATCCTCTTATAAACTTTGATTACTAATTTATTCATAACATTTAATAATTAAAGAACTATGAAATACTTAGATCAGTCATTTGAATTAAAGTTTTTATTTAATAATGCTAGGTATATTTATTTACAAATGGCACTTCATTCTGGCTTTGTCCCATTTAACCCTTTACGGATTAATTTTTAAAATAAACTTTCAAATAGCGAATAGAATTAAATAAAAATGTAATCGATTTAAGAATTAATTTTTAGAACTAATAAATGAATAAAAATACTTCATTTGAATTTATTTAGATTTGAGAAATAAAATTAAAAAATGGACAAAAAATTGTAAAAAAGCTATAACTGAGCAATTATCTAAATAAATCTCAAAATCCCAATATATACTTATCATATTCACTAATAATATTTTTGACTAAGTATTATGTTACTCCTCTTTAAATTCTTTTTAGATTATTCATCTTCTCACAAACAATTTTGAGGACTAAAGTGTTAAAAATATGACTAGTTGTTCTCAAATAATCACAAAATATTGAACTATAATTTATATTTACCTTTGTGTATATGTTAATTGAATTTTTCGGACATGTCCATCCGTATTCACTAAAGTAGATCTGCAAAAGGAATTTGGGTATCTAATAGCTGAAACTGCTTGTTATTTTTAACAATCTGCAATTTTATCTTTAAATTACTAATAGTTCTGTATTGCTTTCACAAAATTTGTCTACAGATAAAAATGGTGAAATAGTTATTGGGAATAAAAATTAGTATAAATTTTTAAATGATACAAACATCATTCATCAGTTATAATTATTCCAGTAAAGATTGCTTAATGTGAAACTTCTCAATTTCTTCCTGAAAAAAATTCTAAACTTTTCTTCAGCTGCTTTTTTATAGAAGCAAATACATATATATTCAAAATTATTGGTTTCACTAATAATAATAACTCATCAAAATATTGAAGGTAGTATGTGCATAAATATATTGGATGTTTATGTGAGTATATTTATATTTTCCATAAAAGTGTGTGAACATTAATGTTTAAAATTATTTAACCAAATTTTAAATGCCATGCATCTTAGTCAAAACTAAAGTAAAATTTGTTATAGCAAAACTTTATATATATATATTGTAATGATATATAAATATGCCATTTCATTAATTTAAAATAAAAACTAAGTTCGCAAATAAAAATAAATTTATTAAAAATCTAAAAACTAAAAAAAATTAAAGAGTTGTAAACGTATATATATTCGCACAGATGCAAAACTTTAAAAATATTTTTTTTTAATAAATAAAAGTATTTGAACGGACTTTGTTATAAAAAAGTACAAGATTTAAAGATAAAATATGTTTGTAATTGGAAATGATTGTTGTATAAATTAATTGAAAAGCAAGCTAGTCCTCAGCGCTCTCATATACTGTAATTAAAAAGTCTGATGAAAGATAGATAATAAAATAAAGAATTTAGCTTGACCAATGGAAGCACCAAGCCTCTCGGACCTTAACAAAAATTTGGATTAGTGATGTCTTTGTTCAATATGGAGATTTACTATAAAAAGAAAAATATTGAGTTTCCTGACAGTTCCAACTTGATTTGGTGAGAAGAACGATAAGACACACTTGTTGTTCTCTCTCACTTATTTTAAAAATGAAATGACTGTGATACCAGAATGGAAACAGCTAATGCCACCTCCAGAACATCAGATTGGTCTTCTAATGGAGATGTCATGGGAATTAAAAACAGGAACCTGGACTCTTCTACCATGAGCTATGAACTTTACAAATTAACAAAAAAAAAAGTAATTAAGAACTTTCGTCATTGTTTTTTTTAAAAGATTCAGCTAATCTAAATTTTAAAATGAACTCTTATTTGATTTCCAAATTAATAATTGATGTTTAAATTTATATAGTTAAGTTTGCTAAAATCATTTCCATTTTATTATTTTTATTTGTATTAATATTTATTGTTTAAATTTTAAATGATGAAATTTAAGTTGGGTATGGATGTTGCATGGATTTGTTAGCAGTTAATTATGTTGTGGTTTTCATATTCGATTAGAATATATAGGTCATCGATGTCAATGTGGCATCTTATGATGAATGCCATTGGGTTTCTTGTATTCCTTCTGCAATTGACGTTATCGATGACTTTGTATTTTGATTGGTTATGTTTATTTTGAAATGTTTTTAACTGTGGAATCTATGCAGCCGATCTATACTCAACATTATAAAACAAATTTTATAAAATTCATCTGTGCAAATGTATCCAAATGTTAAATTTAAGTCAGGCATGAATGGCTATATAGATTTGTAAAGTTATATTAAGGGAGGGTAATCTTAGGTTATTCATTTCATAGTTGAATTAGGTCAATGGATTGGATATATTGGTGTAGTTAGTAGATGTAGTATGAGATTCACTATGGGCAGAATCGATTTGCATGCCGCACAAAACCTTTTTGCCTATGGAAGGAATGGTAAGACAGAAACACACGGTCCCTTCCTACGGAGTTTTTTTTTGTTCTTCTTGCCATACAGATGTGACTTTCCTGTATTGGACAAGAGTCAATGTCTTCTTTAACCATGCTGCTCAGATGTACCTTCCTGGACAGTATGGTAATTATGCTGTCGTATCATGCTACATTGAATACGACAATATATCAGATGGATTGATGCTGGTTTGATTGTGAACTTTTGGTCTAAGGTTCAATAATGGATAGAATTTTTTTTTTTCAAATGCAGATCTATGTAGTCTATTCATACTCGATGATCTTAATAAAAATATTAAAATCATTCATACTCAACAATCTTAAAATAATAATTTAAATTAAAAATGAATATTAAAATCTAAAACAATAAATTTATTCCTCAAAATTTAAAATGATTTTATATGTGTGTAAATAAATATTTTTATGTGTTAATTTCTGGCAGTGGCTTTTATTTTTTTATATTTAAGATATAAATTAAAGATATAGATTATTATCTCTGCGTCTCCACTGAGCTAGTGACAATGAGCTAATGGTCTAAATATTTAAATAAAGTGGAATCTTAACAGCACGTATCTGCCTACTTTATAAATTTTTCTATGTTCAAATGCTTAGATGGCGCCCTTGTAGTAAAGATTATGGCAAGATTCAATCTTCACTTTCTTTTGGATCATTATAATATATATTCATCATAAAATATCAATTCTTTTTGAATGGAATGTTTGGGGTTTACATTAATGGATGTCTTGCATTAATTATTTGCAAAGCTTTTTCTATTTATATTTTTTATTATTTTTCTCCAGACAAATGATTCTGTACCAAAAGGTTAAAATAAATCACAGATTGGTTTTTTATTTTCAAAAAATTCATAAGTGTATGCACTATTATTTTTATTCCT
The DNA here is from genome assembly GCA_028023455.1 of Epiperipatus broadwayi. Lineage (NCBI taxonomy): Eukaryota > Metazoa > Onychophora > Udeonychophora > Euonychophora > Peripatidae > Epiperipatus > Epiperipatus broadwayi. Next base: position 77,118 of record JAQFVV010001178.1, read on the forward strand.
TTTATGTAAATGACATACTGTAGGACTTTTGTCTTTAAATTTGCTTGTTTCTTTCTTAATATATATGTAACAATTAGCTATACTTTATCATTATTCTCAACTTTATTCTTAGAATAGTTAATAAGTTTATTTAATGTAGAAAAATTGAAAATATATATATATATTAAATTCTATATTCATAACAGAATTTATTTTCTTGTTTAAATTAGCTATATAGGCTTTTCGATTTATGGTTTCTTCATAGTCATTACATCTTATTATATTTACATATTTTTTATTTGCCTATCAAATACATTTTTAGATTATCCTACTTTGACGAAATCATTATTAGTAATTGACCACACACCATATTTCATTACTATTTAGGTATTATTGTTATATATATATATATATATATAAATTTAATATTTTAAAGATTAATATAGATTTAAATAAATTAGTAAATGGGATGATAGTTATATATACAAAATTAAATATACAGTGAAGGTGTATCGATGTGCAGCAACGTAATATAAATGTAAAATAATTAGTAGATGGGATAACAGTCAAGGTGTATTGATATGCTGCAATCAACCAGACATAGTGCTGCAGGCTGAATGACAACAATAGTAAACCTATCCAAGCCACTACTAACCAAAAAACTCTTTTGATCAGTCATTCATATTATTATATATGAATTAGTAACTGGACATTATAGCTACAAAAGTTGAAATACATGATTTGTTGATGAGGAGATAGTCTTAATTTCAGTTAGGATGTAACAAATGTTGCTATACATTGTGCATTAACTCCTATAGCTATAATATCCAGCTATTAGATCATACATAATAATGTGAGTGACTGATCAAAAGAGGCCTCCTTTTGGTTAATATTGTTTTCATTCAGCATGCACAGCTGTGTCTGGTTGCTGCAAAGCAGAACATCTTGGCTGTACATTTAGCTTTGTATATATATTGATCATCCCATTTACTAATTAATTTGCATCTATATTAACCATTAAAAATTTTAAATTTAAATAGATGACTTGCTGATGGGAGAGTCTTAAATTCAGTTGGGATATAAGAAATGTTATACATTATATCTCAGCTTTTGTAGCTATAATGTCCAACTACTAACTCATACATAACAATGTGAAAAGGAGATTACTTTTTAATTAGTGGTTGCTTGGACAGATTTGCTATTATCTTCATTCAGCTTGAAAAACCATGTATGATTGTTTTCTTGGCTGTCAATTTCACTTCACACACACACATATACGTAAATCTTTTTTTTTTGTGTTATTAATACTGACAGTGATTGCCTTTATTATTATTAAAAATATATTTTACTAAATATATAAGTTTCTGTGTCTACTTGAGCTAGTGACTAGAGCTGACAGCCGTGATCTTAACAGCACATATCTGTTGACTTTATAAATTTTCTAGGTTCAAAGTAGCCTAGTGGTGCTATGTCAGCAGATGCGGTAAGACTGGATACTTCATCAGCATCCGTGACCGTTATAAATGGCACCCAAAAAAAATGTAATTAGCTTCATCGTGCTTCTTTCGGTGTGGCCAGCCGAAGGTAGCTTTCATCTCCACAGAGCCCAGGATCAAACCACTGGTACCGTCTTCAGAAAACATCATAAATGCATCTTCATAAATCATCATCACCCACAAGAAATGGATCTTGTATAAATTTGGATCTTCCTCGCAAAGGAATGAGCATGAACAAAGGAAAGTATAAATTTATAAATGAAACATAAACTCTCTTAAGTTTAAAATCTTCAAACTTTATGTGTTTTTTAAAAATGAACTATAGACTTTCTTTCTGAGCCAACCTGAACTTTTATCTTTCTATTAACTTTGCAATTGTAAACTCTTAGCTAAAGTTTTCAACGTAATCTTTAAAAAAAAAAAAAGTATTGTATTTTATTTTTGTTTATTCATGTTTAATTAATATTTGTTTGTAATAGGGTAGGGGTTTGCGATTGCAAACTTAAATTTAAAAATAGAAACACATCGTTATTTGTGCATTATTAAATTTAAAAAGAAAAGCAGGTTATATAAATTTGCAGTAAAAAAATAAGTTAAAATATAAATGTCATCTTAAAAATGATTTTAAAACCCTAATTAAACTAAAGATTTTTGTTTGGAATTAAATTAATAAAATGATTTAAATGTTAGTTGAGTGTAGATAGCTGCTAGACTAGTTTAAATATGTTACTTTTAAAGAGGGTTTTGATTTCGGACTATTTGTTTCGTAGTTGTGTCAATGCTGGTGGAGAGATATATGGACATTTATATAAATGTAATGTGAAGTGTGTTAGCACCTAGGGCTACGAGTCCAACTGAATGCATGACCCCAAAGAGAGGTATTCATATCATTGAAATGGATGCAGAGGTATTTCCTGCACCATTGACCCATTCCAGTTGTATGGATTGAGAAGATAAGTCGGCAAGATAAGACCGCTCTCTCATCCATATGCAGCATTTTTCTCTTATTATTACATACATGATTCCTTCGCCAGATAGAAGCACATTCCTATACTGATTGAAGCTCATATTTTCTCCAATAATATCACATTGTTCAGATGCACATTCCTGTTGCATGATTCTATGCTAACATATTCATATTGCATTGGTTGCTGATATATATCTGGAAGCGAGCATTGGTGTGGCTGCGGACTTTTAGCCTGGAATCAATTGTTTGAAAGTCTTTTAGGTGCATGGTCTGCATAGCTCATCTATACTCAACATTTCTAAAATTTAAAATTAAAAGTTAAAAACAAATAAAATAATAATGAAACAGAATAAAACAAATTTCTTCCTGTGTTATAAAAATTATTTTTTAAAAGTTTCTGCATTATTAATTATATACGTAAATAAAATCTTTTTTTGTGTGTTATTAATACTGACAGTGATTGCCTTTATTATTATTTATTATTAAAAATATATTTTACTAAATATATAAGTTTCTGTGTCTACTTGAGCTAGTGACTAGGGCTGATGGCCGTAATCTTAACAGCATGTATCTGTCGACTTTATAAATTTTCTAGGTTCAAAGTAGTCTAGTGGTGCTCTGTCAGCAGATGCAGTAAGACTGGATACTTCATCATCATCTGCAACCGTTATAATATATATATATATTGTAATGATATATAAATATGTCGTTACATTAATTTAAAATAAAAACTTAAAAGTTCGCAAATAAAAGTAAAAAACTAAACGCTAAAATTAAAATGTTTGTTAAACATATATACATTCGCACAGATGCCAAACTTTAAAAATATTTTTTTAAAAAAAAACAAGAAATAAGTATTTGAACGTACTTTTTTATAAAAAAAGTACAAGATTTAAAAATAAAAACAGGTATTAATTAATTCTTGTAATCTGTAAATGGAAATGATTGTTTATGAATTATCGAAAACCAAACTGGCCCTTGGGCTCTTGTATAATTAAAATGATCTGATGAAAGATAGATAAGAAAATAAAGAGAAATTAGCTTGACCAATGGAAGCACTAAGCCTTGGCTCGGACCCTAACGAAAGTGATGGATTAGTGACGTTTTGTTGATTGAATCCGTGTGGATAATATAAAAAGGGAAATACAGTTTTTTCTGACAGTTCCAGCGTTGTGTGTTTGAGAGATGTGGTAGGACGCACATACCACACTCTCTATTTAAAAAAAAAAAATGAAAAGACTGTGATACCTTGAACCAGCTATTGCCATCTCCAGAACATTATCTTCCAATGGAGGCATCGCGGGAATTAAAAGCAGAAACCTGGACTCTTCTACCATGAGCTATGAACTTTACAAATTAACAACAACAAAAAAAAGTAATTAAGAACTTTCGTCAATGTTTTTTTTAAAGATTCAGCTAATTTAAATTTTAAAATGAACTCTTATTTGATTTTCAAATTAATAATTGATTGTTTAAATTTATATAGTTAAGTTTTGCTAAAATCATTTCCATTTTATTATTATTATTTGTAGTAATATTTATTGTAGAAATTATTAAATGCATTACATTTAAGTTGGGTATAGACGTTGCAGAGATTCGTTAGCGGTTGATTATGTTGTGGTTTTCACAGTCGATTAGAATATATAAGTCAACGATGTCATAGGGTGTCTTATGATGAACACCAAAGGGTCTCCTGTATTCCCTCAGCAATTGACGTTATCGATTGACTTTGTATTTTGATCGGTTGTGTTTAATTTGGAATGTTTTTGACCGTGGAATCTGTGCAGCCGATCTATACTCGACATTATAAAACAAATTGTATAAAAATAATCTGTGCGAACATATTTAAATGTTAAATTTAAGTCGGGCGTGAATGGCTATATAGTTTTGTAAAGTTATATTAAGGGAGGGTAATCTTAGGTTATTCATTTCGTAGTTGAATTGGTTCAATGGATTGGATATATTTGTGTAATTGTAGATGTAGTATGAGATCTGCTACGGGCAGGATTATATATATATGCCACACACCTTCTGTTTGCCTATGGATGGGTTTGTAAGATGGCAAAGGACCGCAGTCCATTCCTATGGAGTTTTATGTTTATTGTTCTACTTGCCAACAGATGTAACATTCCTGTTGGTGGAGAGACAATGTCTTCTCTAATTCTACTTACTGATCAGATGTACATTCCTGACAGTATAGTATTTTGTGTTGTTGTATTTTCATGCTACATTGAATACATAAATGTATCAGATGGATTGGCGCTGGTTTGATTGCGAAATTTGTTGCCTAAGGTTAAATCAGGGAAGAATATTTTCTTTTCAAATGCAGATCTATGTAGTCTATTCATACTTGACTATCTAAATAAAATATTAAACTCATTGAAACTTAGTTAAATGTAAAATTAAAAGTTAATATAAAAATCTAAAATGTTGAATTTATTCCTCAAAATTTAAATGTTATTTTATATGTGCGTAAATAAATATTTTTATGTGTTAATTTCTGGCAGTGGCTTTTATTTATTTATATTTAAGATATAAATTAAGATATAGATTTTTATCTCTGCGTCTCCACTGAGCTAGTGACTTGGGCTAACGATCTGAATATTTAAATAAAGTGGAATCTTAACAGCGCGTATCTGCCTACTCTATAAATTTTTCTAGGTTTAAATGCCTAGATGGCGCCTTGTAGAGCAGATATCGTAGTTTGCGGTTAGATTCGATCTTCACTTTCATTTCGATCATTATAATTGGCATCCCAAGTGTGGCCTTACCTCAGAGATTGACCCTGAGAAGGGGAATTGATGATGATGAAATTTTCTGTCTTTAATAAATCACGAGTGCCCTGAGAATTTTAAAAGTGAATCATGCAAATAACATTTGTTGTTTTTTCTGAAATAAGTACATTTTTGTACTAACGTAAAGTTATAGCCAGATGTTTAATAAACCACTAGTACTTTTGAAAATAAATCATGCCCATAATATTTTTTCTGAAATTAGTATAAATATATTTGTTGTATTGACGTGGAGTTGCAGTTTGAAGTTTTGTCTAAAAAGTGCTGCCAGTAAGAAAAATTGTGCATATGTAGAGATAAATTCGAGGAATAAAAACTAATAAATAAAATGTAATAATAAATATAAATCATAATTTTTTTTTTTAAAAAAGTCTTGTTAAATTAAAATCTAATCGTTCAACTTGCCTAAGTAATAGTTAAAGGTAGGAGAAATGAAACTTGGAAGGGAGGGGGCAGAAATTTAGCTGGTAATAGGGAATCAACAGTCAACTTTTTTTTAAAATCATTATATTTGTGTGTAATTACTGTTTTGTCTTGTAAAAAAAAGTTTTGTCCTTTTGAAATTTTCATATATAATCAATTTGTGTAACGTAATTACTAACACTAAGTAAATTCTTTTTTTTTTTAATGTTTTTGTTTTTTGAGGAAGTTTACTGATATGTAACGATATATAAATATGTCGTTACATTAATTTAAAATAAAAACTTAAAAGTTCGCAAATAAAAGTAAAAAACTAAACGCTAAAATTAAAATGTTTGTTAAACGTATATACATTCGCACAGATGCCAAACTTTAAAAATATTTTTTTTTTTAAAAAAAAAACAACAAATAAGTATTTGAACGTACTTTTTTATAAAAAAAAAGTACAAGATTTAAAAATAAAAACAGGTATTAATTAATTCTTGTAATCTGTAAATGGAAATGATTGTTTATGAATTATCGAAAACCAAACTGGCCCTTGGGCTCTTGTATAATTAAAATGATCTGATGAAAGATAGATAAGAAAATAAAGAGAAATTAGCTTGACCAATGGAAGCACTAAGCCTTGGCTCGGACCCTAATGAAAGTGATGGATTAGTGACGTTTTGTTGATTGAATCCGTGTGGATAATATAAAAAGGGAAATACAGTTTTTTTCTGACAGTTCCAGCATTTTGTGTTTGAGAGATGTGGTAGGATGCACATACCACACTCTCTATAAAAAAAAAAATGAAAAGACTGTGATACCTTGAACCAGCTATTGCCATCTCCAGAACATTATCTTCCAATGGAGGCGTCACGGAAATTAAAAGCAGAAACCTGGACTCTTCTACCATGAGCTATGAACTTTACAAATTAACAACAACAAAAAAAAGTAATTAAGAACTTTCGTCAATGTTTTTTTTAAAGATTCAGCTAATTTAAATTTTAAAATGAACTCTTATTTGATTTTCAAATTAATAATTGATTGTTTAAATTTATATAGTTAAGTTTTGCTAAAATCATTTCCATTTTATTATTATTATTTGTAGTAATATTTATTGTAGAAATTATTAAATGCATTACATTTAAGTTGGGTATAGATGTTGCAGAGATTCGTTAGCGGTTGATTATGTTGTGGTTTTCACAGTCGATTAGAATATATAAGTCAACGATGTCATAGGGTGTCTTATGATGAACACCAAAGGGTCTCCTGTATTCCCTCAGCAATTGACGTTATCGATTGACTTTGTATTTTGATCGGTTGTGTTTAATTTGGAATGTTTTTGACCGTGGAATCTGTGCAGCCAATCTATACTCGACATTATAAAACAAATTGTATAAAAATAATCTGTGTGAACGTATTTAAATGTTAAATTTAAGTCGGGCGTGAATGGCTATATAGTTTTGTAAAGTTATATTAAGGGAGGGTAATCTTAGGTTATTCATTTCGTAGTTGAATTGGTTCAATGGATTGGATATATTTGTGTAATTGTAGATGTAGTATGAGATCCGCTATGGGCAGGATTATATATATATATGCCACACACCTTCTGTTTGCCTATGGATGGGTTTGTAAGATGGCAAAGGACCACAGTCCATTCCTATGGAGTTTTATGTTTATTGTTCTACTTGCCAACAGATGTAACATTCCTGTTGGTGGAGAGACAATGTCTTCTCTAATTCTACTTACTGATCAGATGTACATTCCTGACAGTATAGTATTTTGTGTTGTCGTATTTTCATGCTACATTGAATACATAAATGTATCAGATGGATTGGCGCCGGTTTGATTGCGAAATTTGTTGCCTAAGGTTAAATCAGGGAAGAATATTTTCTTTTCAAATGCAGATCTATGTAGTCTATTCATACTCGACTATCTAAATAAAATATTAAACTCATTGAAACTTAGTTAAATGTAAAATTAAAAGTTAATATAAAATCTAAAATGTTGAATTTATTCCTCAAAATTTAAATGTTATTTTATATGTGCGTAAATAAATATTTTTATGTGTAAATTTCTGGCAGTGGCTTTTATTTATTTAAGATATAAATTAAGATATAGATTTTTATCTCTGCGTCTCCACTGAGCTAGTGACTTGGGCTAACGATCTGAATATTTAAATAAAGTGGAATCTTAACAGCGCGTATCTGCCTACTCTATAATTTTTTCTAGGTTTAAATGCCTAGATGGCGCCTTGTGAGCAGATATCGTAGTTTGTGGTTAGATTCGATCTTCACTTGCATTTCGATCGTTATAATATATAATGGTCATCTCATTTAGTTATTAATTTATATATATACAAATTATTACTTTTTTGGCTAAACCATGTATTATTTTTCATTACATACTGATATTTTGACGGACTAGCACCCTCCATTGTCATGGTATACTTTTGAAAGAAAAATCATTAGATCTCAAACAATAACGTGATTGAGTGTGAGATAAAAAATGAGATTCAACTTGAAGTAGTTCAGCATTCACAATATGAGACTTATCAAAATATTTATTCCCTCAGTTTTTTCACCTATTAATTTTAAGTTAATTTTAGAAGACAGAGATAATATGAGAGATTTCCACATAGTTGGAATACATTGTGCTTCATCAGCCCTATTTAAACCAGTATGTCTCTTTAATATTTGAATTGGCTCTCTCGTGGTTCTTAAATCATATCTTTCCAAATTAGCAAGTATTTTTGTATTGTCAAAATCAGGTTTGTAACCAATTTCTAAAAAATGGGAAGTAAAAACTGATGTGGTAATTTTTTGATTAAAAGCATTTCTGTGTTCCTTAATTCTGACATTTATTTGTCTATTAGACTGACCCACATAGCTTCTTGAGCCCTGCAAACATGGAATATTTAAACTCCTTGGTGTTCCAAAACTATTCTCTCATTAGGTTTACATAAAAAATCACCAATTTTTTGCCAGTAGAAAAAGTAGTCTTTATATTAAAACAAGATATTCTTCTATTGATTTTATCAGTAATCCCTTTAATATAAGGTAAAATTACTCTATTAAAAGAGGAATTGTCAATTCTATCTTCTTTCTTTTTTTTAGTATTAATGTTATGTAAAGCCTTACATGTGATGTTTTTATTATAATTATTAGAGAGTAGAATATTTTTGTTAGTTCCATTTCTTGAGTAAGATGTTCTTTATCAGATATATATATATATATTGAACCGTTTTCGAATATGTGTTCGAATCACCGGCTCTTAGGCAGAGAAGAACATACTCAGAGAGTATGTATGCCCAAACGATAGCTATAAAGTATATAACTAGCATTACATTTCCAGGACATAGCTTCTTCTCAGCTGTTGAGTTCAACACCAAGTTCAAAGCACTTTTTTTGTTTGTGTATAAACACGGGCCCCAGCTGCTTATTCTAAAAGAATACTAAAAGAATAGACAACGCACTTTGAATAGTGGCCATTAACTCAACGCCTAAATCCACGACTAGCTCAGTTGTTTGTAATCACTAATAGATTATACTTAATTAATGGTTAAAAGACTTGATAAAAAGGAATTGATAAAAAGAATTGACCGACAAATAAAGTTTAATTTGAAAGATAATTTATTAACTAACATTTATTTACTAAATATAAACATTTTATACTTCTAATAAAACACATGCATATTTTAAATTAACATTCTAAATAGTTTAAGTATTCTTGAATATTTTCATAACAGAACACTGGGAATTTATCTACTTTGACTAATAATATTGATAAAAGGATCATGCACATATTAACTCATGCACACACATAATAATGATAATAAAGGACTACATAGCATTTGAAATTTAATCACACACATCAATAGTTCATTTATGTATGATATAGAGTTCATATAATTAGACTCTTGAAGGATTCGTACAAATTAATGCAATGCAATGGCTATTACAGTATAAACGAAAATAAGCAAATGTTTTACCTAGGATTTTGAACGTAGATTTAACACTTTGTTTTCTTCTTGTTTGTTGTTTCTTCCAGTATGAATGGTTCCAGTATGAATGCTTCCAGCCGGCTGGGATGTTTCCTTGCTGAGTTTCCTGATTTTCACGATTATTACTATCGGAGACAAATAGATACTGATGGAGATTTTCTAAGATGTTAAGCTGACATTATTTCACGAGCAGATCTGCTGTTTTCTCAGACATCTGGGCTGGAGATAAACGTGCGTTCCCAAGATCTTCTCACACTGCATTTTGTTTGTTAACTGCTCAATTAATTTCTGAACTGCCCTACTCAATTACTTTGTGAACTGAACTCACTCAATTAATTTGTGGAATGAATTGTCCGATAAAAAAAAGATCTATTTATACCTGTGCCTTGTTGTCTTTCTCATATCTCCGGCAAAGATCTGTTGTCAAATTCCAATAATAATCATTTGATAAATGTGTTTTGGAAGATTGCTTAATTAGTAATAGCCATGCAGAGATGTTGTTTTATATTTTAATTAATAACCATTGCCGTGTTTTTTAATAATAATCTTCTTTAACTTTCATTTATTTATAATAACATTTATTCTATTGTTGACAATCGCACATATATACGCACATATATTAGTTTTAACATTATTTTTTCTTTAATTAAACTTGAATGAAAAGAGATTTGTACATTTTAACCTTTTAAATTATATTTTTACGAATACTAATAAAAACTCTTTACTTCCTTTTATAACCCTTAGTTTCATTTCTCAAACCAAGACTCACCCTCCCCCCTTTTGATTAATTAATTGTAGCTTGTTTTATTTCAAAAACTAAAGCTAGAAAACTATTTAATTCTTCTCTTTTTTCTAAAACAAACTGCAATAAACTCTTCAATGTTTAATTTTATGTTTTCTTTTATGAACGATTATTTTAATAATATAATTTTAGATAAAATTATATGTGCCTATATCAATATATATATATATATATATGACTGACTCTTTTTAAGGTAAAAAGAGTAAGAAAAATGTATAGTTTTATTACTGTATTTTTTAAAAATATTATGTAGTAATTTATTTAAAAATTAATTTTGTAATATGTTTCATAATCAGAAAAAATGCCATATCATTTAAAAAGTAAAGTATTTTGTAAGGAGTGTTGAAAATTAATTATTTGAAAATAAAATTAAAAAAAAACATTTTGGAATGAAGTTTTTCTTTTAGTTATTATGAATGCATAAAACAATTACTTGAAGAAAAATTGTGGATGCAAGAAAAGAAAATATTAAATTACTGGCTTCACTAACAATAATGACATCAATATTAAAACTATGTGGGTATGCTTATGCTTCATTAGAGGATGTGCAAACAAATTAATAATAAGTCAAACTTTCAGGGTAATGTGTCTTTGTCAAGTGTAGACTAAAATTTATTATAATTGTAGAGAAGGAAATTAACTAAAATTTATTATAAAAATTCTTTACATATAATATACTCATTATAAATTAAAATACCATTTCTTCCTAAGTGGAATGTTATTGGATTTTACATTAGTGGCATATTTTGCTTTATATATTAAAGAATTAAATATTTACAATATTGTATTTTTTTGAAAATTGTATATTGTAATTAAATTATATGTTTTTAGCTAAATATCTTCAATCATATGCAAAAAGGATTTTGGCCTAAAAATATAATTCATCTTTAAAAATTTATAATGATACAATGGTATTAATGTAGAAGCAAAGTCATTGTACATGCGTGTACTTTTTTCAGTACTTATCTACTGCTTTTTCATGGTCCCAAAATTAATATTGTGAATCTTTTTTATGGTTCAATCACTTTTAAAAGCATTGTTTTTTTATATCTATCACAAAAAAATTAGAGTCTTAACATAATATTGTTCCCAATAGATAGCTTTTTTTAAATGTAAATAGCATTTTTATTATTTTATTAAAAACAAATAATCATAATTTTTACAATTTAATCTTTTCTTATTTTACTACTCATTCTTTCAAAACAATCTTTGTTCAAAACAAAGTATTAAAGTTTGTATTTTCAAAGTTTTGACATTTTCAAAGATCAATTGAAGTGTAAAATGTATTCCAAATAAATGCATGGCAATTTATTTATTTTTCTTTTATAAAACTAAAATAATTCAATAAATTAATGTTTAGAAAAAAATAGTTTTAAAAAAATAATTTTATCTAATCACTATTATTAATATTAACTTTAATTTTTAATATATATATAGTTCCAGATCCAATTCTCAGGTTGGTACTGTCATTGGTCAAGTCAATAACATATGAAAAAGAAAGGAAAATAATACTCAAACTTTGTCTTGTATACAAACCTATGTGCAATTACTAACAGTTGAATGTATTTAAAAAGTTCAAATACAATCTAATTTTTGTTCTAAAAACATTCAATATTTAATATTAGATGATGGAAATAGTCAAGCTTATAATTAATTTATATAATGTCCGCATTCTTAAACCATTTATCATCAACCAGATAGTTTAGATAAACATCATATGCAGATTATAGAATGAGAAAGAGAAAGGAGATAACACTAAATAAAAACCTAGGGATAATCAACACCCAGGCTAATATATATATATAATGCTTGAAAACACATTGTGTAAGTGTTGAAATTTTTTTATCATAATAGAACATTTTAACCCCATGCAGGTGGGGAATTGTAAGGGTAACTTACAATCTTATCAAGTTCACTTGTTTATATGCAATATCATACCATAAACTTAAAAATATAATTGTAAGTTTATAAACAGTAAATATATTATTCTTTTACATTAAAATATCCATATGTACACACGTATATAACTTGAACATTATATTATAAAATTTTAATAACCAAAAGTATGCTTATATTTTAATCATTCATATATATATATATAATTATATAATTGAATATTTATAAATACAGTAACTAAATAATTAAAAAATATTTTATCCACTTAGGAGCACTTTTGATTATCCCAATAATCTGTGTCAACTAAAGCTTTCAAATGCTAACTTTCCCACAATTCCGTGATCCTAACGTTTGCTACTTGCCTGTTAATAAAGTCATATTTATATTTGTATATTAGCATAGCTTCCTTTATTTTTCTTTTATTGTTATTTTTTTTGCAAATTGAAAAAAAATAACAATAAAAGAAAAATAAAGTAAGCTATACTAATATTTTGCAAAAAAATAACAATAAAAGAAAAATAAAGGAAGCTATGCTAATATACATTTATAATCATGACTAAATAGGCAAGCAGCAAATGTTAAGATCATGGAATTGTGGGAAAGTTAGCATTTCAAAGCTTTAGTTGACACAGATTACTGGGATAATCGAAAGTGCTCCTAAGTGAATAAAATATTTTTTAATTATTTAGTTAGTGTATTTACAAATATTCAGTTATATAATTACATATATTGCTTTAAAAATACAGATATTGATCATAATATTATATATATATTGAAGCTGTGCATATATATGCTGGCTTCACCATTCACTGTGGACTAACTAAGACCCTAAGTCCAACCACAGTGAATGTATATGTTTCTTTTTCAAACTAAATTTATCGTTTTCTCAAATAGTTGCCTAAATTAAAGAAGGAATTGTGTTAAAGAGAAAAGATTTAATAAAATAAAATATAGAAAGTTAAAATTATATTTGCAACTATTTTTAAAATATATGTTGGAAGAATTCGATAAGATAAATTTTCTTAATTAAATAGAATCCATTAGGAAAAGGAATTTAATTAGTAAAACATTTTTCTGAATTAGATAAAAATAGATAACAGGAAAAATTTGAAACAACGGGCATGATTCGCTACTAATTAGCAGATTAAAAACATAATGGAAAAAGGGTATAAATAAAGAACTTTTCTTTTGTTCTTGGTCTTATGCTTGCTGGTAACCTGTGCTGAAGGTCAGAGAGAAATCTTAAGAATTTTGTTGGAAGAAATTTTGCTGAAAGATTGGACAATATAGCGAACTCTTGCTTGCTGTACTTACTTCAAGCTGCACTCTATTCTTTCAGCATATAAATAAAAGAATCCAGAAATGTGTTGCTCTGCAAAAATGCAGGGGTAACTTCTTTGCCTTCGCTCTCCTGAGCTGTTCCTGATGCAGGAGTCGTAATCATGTAAGCCAGCCAGAGAACTAAAGTATCTGCCCTGTATCCGTGAAAATCTGCCCTCAAAAACATGGAAAAACAAATTTGAAGAACCGAGAAGACCTGCGGGGAAACATCAAATGAACTCATTTTGACCCACCCATCTAGTTACCAGTAACGTTCCCATAAATTATTAAAATATCTTTGTAATTTGCAAATTCAATCTATATTTATGCTTTTCTATATATATATGTTTTTTTTTAATCTATGTATTCGAGTCTTGTGAAATTATATTTCATTAATTGCTTTCTTTTTTTTAAATACTTTAATGGGTGGTAGGGTTATTACATATAATGGTGGTGATAATTCTTATTAATTTAATTGAAAAATGCTTCGTTTAACTTTCCGCCATTATACTCCCGTAATTAAGTTATTTATTTTATATAAATATTTATTTAGAAAGAAAAGGAAGCAAATCATAGAAAGTGCAAAACTCTATTTTAAAATCAAGATTTAAATTGCTAAATATTCTATTATAAAACTTTCCAAACTTTAATTTTGATTTGTTTATATATATATAAAAGAAAGATCCTTATCAAATGCCTGTATATTTTAGTCAATGAAGGGTTACAAATTTAAAGTTATATTTTAAAGAGCGTGAAATAAAACGTTCGCATTTATATTTTAGTAATAAGAGAGAGTACATTTTGACAATATGTATTAAAAATTATTAAATAGCATTGATTCTGGGGTGTGTTGGTTAAACTTCAACTAAATCAATAAAATATCCGCCCTCTTGTTTTAGTGATCTGAATTTTATAAAAGGTAAAGTTACTATTTTTCTGCGGATTTTCAGTGATAGTTGAGCTTTCCTAATATATTTATATTTTGCAGAGGGTTTCTTTTTAAATTTAAAGGTCGTTGACCGTATTTATATGGCATCGTGCCTCCGGTGATCTACTGGGTCGCTCAGCATATATTACAGTGCTTCTTTTGCCAAGTTTGCTTAGGTTAACATACCTACATTCGGACCTTCTGAAAAACAAATAAATTGTTCTGGATCTCATGTCGATTTCAGTCCTTTCAATGTACGTAACTGGACATAAGCAACAAAAACTCCGATCCTGAATCCGGGTCACGCGTTTAGCGAACGGGTTCCATTTTTCTCTCTAACCTAGTTTAGAGATGGAGAGCTATCCGGTCTGGTGTTAACCTCTTGGTAACTGTTATGTCTCGAGCCTCACAGCCCACTATATGCTATCGCCTTTGTGCATGGTCTTGTATATTTATATTTATTAGGAAATCTTTCTCAAAATCTCATAGAAATGTTTCAATTATGGCTGGAAATTCTCGCTGGGGTCACTTTATCATTCTTCTTAAATCATAAGTAGGGCTGTGATTTAAACCTGTCCAAAGTGTTTAGTTGAGTTTGACCACCTATTTATTTCTGTTCTCCAACCACAGAGTTAATGAATCATGTCTCTCTCTCTTGATTTCTTTTACGTAACACTTCCATTGGCTGGAATATTTTAAAGAAGAAATTATAACGTAAAAATTTTGTCTGTTCTTATCATTACGATCAATGGATCTTTCATATATGTCTATCCGGTTGCAGTGAAAATAGCCTGCGACACTATTAATAAAGCATTGTGTGAATTATTTTAATGTCAATAATAAAAGTTTCTGTTATCTTTCATTCACTATAAATAAAACCACTTAGTATTGTTTTCTTTTGTGACATACGTATGTACATCTGATCATTATATATGTAAAAATTCCTTTTCGTGGTCTCTTCTCTCCCTGACCACCGGGCATACATTAAGATTAAATTCTAGTGAGGTTTGGGGAGTAAGTCGCTTAGTAGCAATCTAGAGGAGTAGATGAGGTTCGAACCCCTTCTATCTGCATCTCTAGGTTAGGTTAAAGCAGCTCTACTTTTCTTACCATTACAGTTTTTTTTTTTGTATAATCTGGCATCCCAAGTGTGGCCTTACTGTTTAGAGATAGACCCTGAGATATAATAATAGGAATTTCATGATCAGAAGAAAATTTTTTTTGTGTGTTTTTTTTTGAAAATAAATATAGTGAATGACAGAGGTTTATATATTTTTCTTTTGCACTTTCTGTGTTTGCTATCAGTTGTACAGTTTACAAGATGTGAAATCAATCAGTTCGGTTGAAAATTAAAACCAAATCAGATATTAATGTATTTTTCTTTCTTTTGCTAGGAAGGGAGACAGAGTGATCAAACAAGGAGCAGAGAAAAGATGGGCGCAAGTAGAATTTTTTTACCCCCCCCCTCCCAGCAGTAGTAATCGTATTTTATTGAAGTGTATATCAAATACACATAGTTATAGTCACATATATAACACACAGAACAGGGTAGTAAATAAGTAAATAAACACGGATAGGGCAGGAACTATGGATAGAATAAGAGATAGATAGAAAGCTGGCAGGTTAAAAAGGACAACAGTTGCAGGAATGGTTGGGAGAGTGAAGCAAATTTTTGAAAAGTAAAAGTAGAAAAATAAGACAAACTTTAAGAATAGTATTAGTACAAAGACTAAAAACAACAGCATACCAAATATTTTTTTCTTATATATTTTCTTTTATCTATTCGTATTTCTCTAGAAAAGATGTATAGCCCAGAAGGAGACATGGATTCACGAGGACTACAGAAAAACAAAGATGACACAGATATGTCACTTTCAGAAAAGTTATGGGAAGACCAAACGCCAATTATAAGGACCAGAGACATAGATACACCAGAACCACAATGGGTATGGAAATTGATGGAAACTATGTTACAAAAAATAGAAGAATGCAAAGAAGAATGTAGACAATATAGAGCAGAAATCAACAAGATGAAAGAAGAGAGACAAAATGAAGCAAAAATGACACAAGAGAATCAGCCAAGAAATGAGAATCTTCAAAATGTGAAAAAAGAAACTACTCAATGTGAAAATAAAGAAGGCATAAAAGTCATGGAAAGAACAGACAACCCAATGGTGGCAAGATTTATCCACATCAAAACTTTTCGGGGTGACATAGGAGAAAACCCCATGGCACACTTGCAAAGTTTACAAGAGCTGTTCATGTTCCAGGAACTCAGAGAAGCTGAAAAGTTATCAGTTGCAGTTAATCATTTACATGGATCTGCCTGAAATTGGTGGGACTGTATAAGTAACAAACCAGTAACATTTGCAGATTACCACATTGCCTTACTTAAAAGTTTTTGGAGTGAAGAGAGGCAAGATGGAGTAATGCACTGTATATCTCAAGAAAAGTACTGCACTTCAAAGGGAGAAACTCACACCCAGTTTTTCTTGCGGCAAGTGTCTTTGTTAAAATCATTGACTGCTTTCCACTTATCGGAGGGGCAGATTATTCGGACAATAAGGTACAATATGCCTTTCCACATACAACAATTGATGCTGGGCTGCCGCAACTGTGGAATTGATGAGATGGTAGACTTACTAACTGCTATAGATTTTGGCAACCTAAATAAAGAGCATGCAGACAAAGGAAAAAGAATTGACACACCCAAAATACAGATGGCAGCTGTCAGGAACTGCTATGATGATGATCAAAACACACAGCAATTCCAGAAAAATATGGGTCCTATAATTTATATACCCCAGATAAAACTCCAGGATGAAACAGAAGAAATTATTGAGGGAAATGAAAGAGTGGCATCAGCGTTCATGTGCGAACTGGAAGATGATCACAGACCACCACTCTCGGAGTGCCCCACAATTAAAGCACTGTTAGAAGATGTCCCAATTACAGCTTTAATAGACACTGGCAGTCAAGTGTCACTGGTATCAAAAGAATGGTGGGATGCAACAGTAGGAACTCATGTACTACCGATCTCACCGAGAAAATCTTATGCTATATTGGCCAACGGAGAAAAAGCCAACATAGGAACACATCGTTTGGGACTAGATATCAAGATAGGAGCAACAAATGTAAAACATATATTTCAGATAATGCCAGGCTTGATTTATGATGTACTGTTAGGGTCAGACTTCTTAGAAAGACATGACTCAGGAATAAACTATAGGGAAAATAAGTTTACATTTTACAACAACAAGTTAGATTTTCACAAATGGAAAACCCAAGAGACAACCAATATAAGCTGCATACAGGAACCAACTAATCCTGAACAAACAGAAAATGAAACAAAAGGCCAGATGGAATTAGAGATAGAAGGACAGAGCACACCCCACCTTGCCTTCAAGCGTTTTACTCATCAATTTAATGATCATGAGATATTTCCAAAATGCACCACGGCAGGTCAGGCAAAACAAACTACTTTATCAAGTGGCAGCACAGTTCTAGGTTTGAAACCCTATTTACCCATACCAAAATCACTGACCAAGGGATCTGACCATGAGCCAGTTTCATCATCAGAACACATAAGAGGAAAACAGCTAAAGAACAGAGCACCATTAATAAGGAATTTCAACTTGACTTCTAGCAAAAGAATTGATAGAAGACATGGTAATAAAGTGGACACAGCTCAGAGAGCTAATAACAAGGCCCAGAGAGGAAGGTCCATTGAAAAAAAAATAGTTTAAATAGAGTGCTCCATTCAAAAGTAAATTTTTTTACAAGATCCCCAAGGTATGACCAGGACACATCATATGGACAATGAAATCATATTATAGGCTTTCAGTTTTTTTTGTGTGTATGTTTTGTAAATATTGGCGTTGTTATAATATATTAATTAATATTATTATATACTTCTCTTTTAATGTATATATAATTTATATATCAGTATTATGATAAACTTTCAGTTTTTTTTATTAATATAATCTATTTATCATATTATTATAAACTTTTTTTTTTATAATCTCCATTTGATAAACTTCGTTTTTTTATTAATATAATCTATTTATCAGTATTATTATAAACTTTCAGTTTGTTTTTATAAACTGCACATATCAGTATTATTTCATGTAAATACACTAATATTCTGTATAATAGGAGCGCTCTTTCCGGATCACTCTGCTTCTCTCTGCAAAACCGTAGCTTTAGTCATTTTTTTTTATTTGTTTTTTTTTTTAATGGGTTCTAGGAATATGAAGCTGTGCATATATATATAATATATATATATGCTGGCTTCACCATTCACTGTGGACTAACTAAGACCCTAAGTCCAACCACAGTGAATGTATGTTTCTTTTTCAAACTAAATTTATCGTTTTCTCAAATAGTTGCCTAAATTAAAGAAGGAATTGTGTTAAAGAGAAAAGATTTAATAAAATAAAATATAGAAAGTTAAAATTATATTTGCAACTATTTTTAAAATATATGTTGGAAGAATTCGATAAGATAAAATTTTCTTAATTAAATAGAATCCATTAGGAAAAGAAATTTAATTAGTAAAACATTTTTCTGAATTAGATAAAAATAGATAACAGGAAAAATTTGAAACAACGGGCATGATTCGCTACTAATTAGCAGATTAAAAACATAATGGAAAAAGGGTATAAATAAAGAACTTTTCTTTTGTTCTTGGTCTTATGCTTGCTGGTAACCTGTGCTGAAGGTCAGAGAGAAATCTTAAGAATTTTGTTGGAAGAAATTTTGCTGAAAGATTGGACAATATAGCGAACTCTTGCT
Source organism: Epiperipatus broadwayi (assembly GCA_028023455.1). Lineage (NCBI taxonomy): Eukaryota > Metazoa > Onychophora > Udeonychophora > Euonychophora > Peripatidae > Epiperipatus > Epiperipatus broadwayi. The sequence continues at coordinate 96,497 of JAQFVV010001178.1, forward strand.
TGCTGTACTTACTTCAAGCTGCACTCTATTCTTTCAGCATATAAATAAAAGAATCCAGAAATGTGTTGCTCTGCAAAAATGCAGGGGTAACTTCTTTGCCTTCGCTCTCCTGAGCTGTTCCTGATGCAGGAGTCGTAATCATGTAAGCCAGCCAGAGAACTAAAGTATCTGCCCTGTATCCATGAAAATCTGCCCTCAAAAACATGGAAAAACAAATTTGAAGAACCGAGAAGACCTGCGGGGAAACATCAAATGAACTCATTTTGACCCACCCATCTAGTTACCGGTAACGTTCCCATAAATTATTAAAATATCTTTGTAATTTGCAAATTCAATCTATATTTATGCTTTTCTATATATATGTTTTTTTTAAATCTATGTATTCGAGTCTTGTGAAATTATATTTCATTAATTGCTTTCTTTTTTTTTTAAATACTTTAATGGGTGGTAGGGTTATTACATATAATGGTGGTGATAATTCTTATTAATTTAATTGAAAAATGCTTCGTTTAACTTTCCGCCATTATACTCCCGTAATTAAGTTATTTATTTTATATAAATATTTATTTAGAAAGAAAAGGAAGCAAATCATAGAAAGTGCAAAACTCTATTTTAAAATCAAGATTTAAATTGCTAAATATTCTATTATAAAACTTTCCAAACTTTAATTTTGATTTGTTTTTATATATATATATAAAAGAAAGATCCTTATCAAATGCCTGTATATTTTAGTCAATGAAGGGTTACAAATTTAAAGTTATATTTTAAAGAGCGTGAAATAAAACGTTCGCATTTATATTTTAGTAATAAGAGAGAGTACATTTTGACAATATGTATTAAAAATTATTAAATAGCATTGATTCTGGGGTGTGTTGGTTAAACTTCAACTAAATCAATAAAATATCCGCCCTCTTGTTTTAGTGATCTGAATTTTATAAAAGGTAAAGTTACTATTTTTCTGCGGATTTTCAGTGATAGTTGAGCTTTCCTAATATATTTATATTTTGCAGAGGGTTTCTTTTTAAATTTAAAGGTCGTTGACCGTATTTATATGGCATCGTGCCTCCGGTGATCTACTGGGTCGCTCAGCATATATTACAGTGCTTCTTTTGCCAAGTTTGCTTAGGTTAACATACCTACATTCGGACCTTCTGAAAAACAAATAAATTGTTCTGGATCTCATGTCGATTTCAGTCCTTTCAATGTACGTAACTGGACATAAGCAACAAAAACTCCGATCCTGAATCCGGGTCACGCGTTTAGCGAACGGGTTCCATTTTTCTCTCTAACCTAGTTTAGAGACGGAGAGCTATCCGGTCTGGTGTTAACCTCTTGGTAACTGTTATGTCTCGAGCCTCACAGCCCACTATATGCTATCGCCTTTGTGCATGGTCTTGTATATTTATATTTATTAGGAAATCTTTCTCAAAATCTCATAGAAATGTTTCAATTATGGCTGGAAATTCTCGCTGGGGTCACTTTATCATTCTTCTTAAATCATAAGTAGGGCTGTGATTTAAACCTGTCCAAAGTGTTTAGTTGAGTTTGACCACCTATTTATTTCTGTTCTCCAACCACAGAGTTAATGAATCATGTCTCTCTCTCTTGATTTCTTTTACGTAACACTTCCATTGGCTGGAATATTTTAAAGAAGAAATTATAACGTAAAAATTTTGTCTGTTCTTATCATTACGATCAATGGATCTTTCATATATGTCTATCCAGTTGCAGTGAAAATAGCCTGCGACACTATTAATAAAGCATTGTGTGAATTATTTTAATGTCAATAATAAAAGTTTCTGTTATCTTTCATTCACTATAAATAAAACCACTTAGTATTGTTTTCTTTTGTGACATACGTATGTACATCTGATCATTATATATGTAAAAATTCCTTTTCGTGGTCTCTTCTCTCCCTGACCACCGGGCATACATTAAGATTAAATTCTAGTGAGGTTTGGGGAGTAAGTCGCTTAGTAGCAATCTAGAGGAGTAGGTGAGGTTCGAACCCCTTCTATCTGCATCTC